>PVKP010034851.1:12333-23942 GCA_004027715.1 Plecturocebus donacophilus | reverse complement strand
CCCCAGAGCAGCCCTGTCTCCAGGAGCAGCCCCCAGGATCCCCCAGAGCAGCCCCCTTCGCCAGGGTCAGGACTTCTCTCTGCTGAGAG
Source organism: Plecturocebus donacophilus (assembly GCA_004027715.1). Lineage (NCBI taxonomy): Eukaryota > Metazoa > Chordata > Mammalia > Primates > Pitheciidae > Plecturocebus > Plecturocebus donacophilus. The sequence goes on along the minus strand of PVKP010034851.1, from coordinate 23,853 downwards.
CATCAGGAGGCAGGATGACCAGTGGGCAGAGGGGAGCTACCCTCTCCAGGCCTCCTGTTTGATGAGAGTGCAGCATTCCATGGGATGACTTGCTCAGAAGAGCTATCCACTGTGGGTCTTCTCTGAGCTGTTTAATACTCAGTAAGTTTTTTGAGTACCTCATTATTCCTGGACACAGGACAAGGACTCAGGCAAAGGCACCACCAGGAAGAAAATCAATACCCCCATAGCCCTTCAAAGACCCCATAACACTATCATGACATCTAAGGCTTTCTGCAACTACAAGCGGGCGGTGGAAAGCTTGGCCCTCAGTATCCGCATCGAGAAAGCAGCTACCACCGTCTACGCCTGTTCTCTTTTTGCATTTGTTTCCTTCATTTTTCTTTTTTTTTTTTTTGTTGAGACGGAGTTTTGCTCTGTCACCAGGCTGGAGTGCAGTGGCGCAATCTCAGCTCACTGCAACCTCCGCCTCCCAGGTTCAAGCGATTCTTCCACCTCAGCCTCCCGAGTAGCTGGGATTACAGGCACGTGCCACCACGCCCAGCTAATTTTTGTATTTTTATTAGAGATGGGGTTTCACCATGTTGGCCAGGATGGTCTCGATCTCTTGACCTCGTGATCCACCCACCTTGGCCTCCCAAAGTGCTGGGATTACAGGCATGAGCCACCGTGCCTGGGCTTCCTTCATTTTTCTTAATCACCTCTGCTATTGCTGCTGCTTAGCAAAACTAGTAAAAACAAAACTGTAATCATTGATGCATCACTCAGAGAACCCCCAAATTCCTGCTAGGGAATCCTCCCAGATTCTCTCCAGCATGCTGTAAAAAGCACAGAGGGCTGCTTGAGTTCCCACTCAAAGGCCATGAGATCACGGAGCAGCCAGGTGGGGCAGAATCATGATTTTAAATGCATAAGAACAAACCGCAGAGGATTACAAAGGAAATCAATTATATCAAAGTAGTTATCAAAATATTTGGGGAATAGTAATATATGTGCTTCTTTATTAATGGAGCGTGTCTAATATCCTCTGTTATTTTATTTTTAGAGACAGGGTCTCACTCTGTCGCCCAGGCCGGAGTGCAGTGGCACAATAATTGCTCACTGCAGCCTCAGTCTCCCAGGCTCAAGCGATCCTTCCACTTCAGCCTCCCAAGTAGCCGGGACTACAGGCATGTGCCACCATGCCTGGCTAATTTTTTTTTTTTTTTTTTTCGTAGAGAAGGGGTTTTGCCATATTGCCCAGGCTAGTCTCAAACTCCGGGGCTCAAGTGATCTGCCCACTTCGGTCTCCCAAAGCACTAGAATTACAGGCACGAGCCATGGCCCCCGGCCTCTTCTGTAATTGTAAAGTAGCAGTGAGCATAAACAATATTCAGATTTAGAATTATTTGCAACAGCTGCCATATGATAGGAAAATATTTGTGATTTGTATTGGCGACAAAGTCACAGGTACTACTAATACTTCTGGATTTATTGCATGCATGTATCTGAAAGAAGATGCTAAATTCCAGTTAGAGGTTAAGGAAAATGAAGATATAATTATTTTCCTATCAAGGTGCACAGATGGACAGAATACCTGCTGTAAAGCAAATCTGGAGAGACATGCCAGGTAGATGCCGTTTAAATATCTGCAGTAAGAGTTGTGCTCTTGCAGGTCAGCAGGAAATGAAAAGATTTTAGAATAAGACAGGTAAACATCCAGGCTGATGGTGAAATCGCTCCTAGATGTGCGGCCTGCCCTCAAAAGCTCTGCAATTCATAAGGAGGCCCAGGCTGGGAGCCCGCTGTAAGGCTGCAGCCCCACAGGGACATAGCTGTTCCCTGAGTCATTCATTCCCTAGAGAGAGTGGGCCCAGATAGACGCTGAAGCGGGCAGAATGATACTAGACCACAGTGTCCCAGGACTTAGCCCTCTACTCCTCCTCTCCGCTCAGAGTCACAGGTCCAAGCATTTCAGAAGGGAGAAGAACCTCACAGATCTCTCTCATACCTCTCTCCCTCTGTGCAAGCCCACCATGGGATCATCCAGCCTCTGCTTGAATACCTCCAGGGACAGGGAGCTCACTACCTCCTTGGGAGGAAAAGCTGCCACTGCCCCAGTTCTGGGAAGCCTTCGTTGACCTCCCAGGAAGGACACGCATCAGCAGTGTGGAGTGGGGCACAGGCAGAAGTCCTGCTCTCTGCTCAGCACAGGCAGGAGGAGAGAGGTCCATGGGCGCATGTGCCCTGGGTAGAGCTCTCAAGGTTCTCCTAGGAACCCCAGCTGGCAAAGTCCGACACCAGGGACCCCACCTGCCCTTTCTGATGTGTAACCCAGATTTCCTTTCTGGCCCCCACAGCTGACACCCGACTCTCCTTCTTCCTGGTCTCTCTCTTCCTTCCACTCCTGCGGGCCACGGTGTCTCACGTGGTGCCCTCCGCTAAGGACGCCACTCACACTGCCCCACAAGCTTCCCCGCTTTCATCAGGGCACCTCCTTCTCTCCTCAATGCCACACAGGTCCCCAGGCCCTTCTTGTTTCCGGGCACCAAGGGGTTAAACAACTTGGCCTCGAGAGCCAGAATGCCTGGGCTTGACCTCGGCTGCCCCACCCAAAGCTCTGGTCAATTACGTGACCTCACCAGGGTAGCTCTAATGCTAGAACTTTCCTTTTAGGGCCGATATGAGGATTAAAAGAGTTAAAATGTGTCAAATGCTTACGACAGTGCCCGGCACAGGGAAGACACTCAGTAAATGCCGGCGAGGATGGCTCTTACAATTGCCATTCTGGGACGTCTCAAACATACAGCCCACGGGTAGGGAAGACCCCGAAAGCTCCGGGTCTCTTTCTCTCACTCGCTTGCCGCATGGCTAAGGGTATTTACGTCTCTGAAGCTTACAGCCAGGGCAGCTTCCAGACTTCACCCAGCCACTGTGAGAAGGATTTCCTCACACGGAACCTTCTAGAATGTTCTGCCTTCCCTTCTCTGAAGCGGTGACCCCATGTGCCTATTATTAAACATTTATGACTGGCTGAGCACAGTGGCTCATGCTTGTAATGCCGGCGCTTTGGGAGGCCAAAGTGGGTGAACCACTTGAGCTCATCGGTTTGAGGCCAGCCTGGGCAACATGATGAAACCCCTCTCTACACAAAATTACAAAACGATTAGCTACGCGTGGTGGCACATGCCTGTGGTCCCAGCCGCTCAGGAGGCTAAGGTGGGAGGATCTATTAAACCCAGAGGCAGAAGCTGCAGCGAGCTGAGATCGTGCCACTGCATTCCATAATGTGTACGTTATTTATAAATATGTATGTATGTATACCACTAAAATATTTATGTACATTGTAGAACAAATATACAAATAGAAGAGGGATGAGATATAAATAAATATCATAGAAGATCTAATACCTTCTTCCCATACTTCTGATGGTCTGGCTCACCACCTGGGGTGTACACATCCCGCTTCGGAGACACTAATGTCCCCATGTTCTAGTTTCCATGTCAAACATGCGGAGAGCCGCAATCCTGGATGTACGGACCGGGCCATGCCCTGAGAAACAGCTGTCACTGGTGCTACAGAGGAGCGATTCACCCTGTTTCACGCAGAGAAGGAAACTGACCCTAAGAAAGGCAAAGTGGCTTCTCCAGGGTCTCTCAGCCAGCAAGAGTAAGGATGGAAACCCAAGCTGAATCGGGAGATGACTGATTTTTTTTTGTTCCTAATTCCACAAATTAGGGAGGAGAAGAGGAGAACAGGAAGTCACAGGAAGAAAGGGGTACAGAGAGGGCGAGGGCAAGATCATTATGGGGCCAGAGGCAGGAGTCTGGGTTCAAATCCAAACCCACAGGAGCGCGTCACTCCTTTCTTCAGCTGGCCCGCAGATACTGAATCAGGGAACCTCCAGGAACTGGCTTCCTACCCTGCAGTCAGGGCCCCTTGACAGTCCCCAGTCGGGAACACAGACCACGGCAGTGGAGCCACTAGTCAGGGGCTTTGCCAAGGCTAGCCACAAGGTGGGAGTCACTGCCTACGCATGGCCACGTGGCTGGCGCCTGCTGACGGAGTAGCAAGGACCTGCCCTCCCGGCTCCTCCAGACTCTGGAGGCAGTGAATTCCTGCTCTTGAATCATTATGAGCCCCTAGGAAAGGCATCTGAGGCCTCAACATCCTCACCTTGGAAACAAAATTCATGGTACCACGGCCTCAGTCCCTAGTGATTTTCAAAAGTGCGGTTCCCAGACCAGCGGCACCGGCATCCCCTGGAAACTTGTTCAAAATGCCAAGTTCTCAGGCTCCATCCCAGACCTACCGAACAAAACACGCTGGGGGTAGGTCCAGCAATCTGCGTCTTCACAAGCGCTCCGGGGTGATTATGATGCAGGCCATCTGCTCTCCAAGGAGGAGAGGAAAGCCAGGTGCTACCAGGGGTTGCTGCTAAGCCTCTGGGATGGTGCAGCTGTTCCTACAAAGCCTGAAGTGGGGAGGATGCACATCCCATAGCCTTTGGAGCCCTGGAGCTGGAGCTGTGGATTCCCACCTGTTCTGGAAGTGAGATTCCCAAGGGACTGACGGCAGAAGGAGGAAGCTGGGGAGAGAGTGTCCCGCCCAGGGGCAGCCTCCCATCCTCTGCACACACCTGACTGAGGGGCCGCAGCCTGCGCGCATGGCCTAGGGACTAAGTTCTTTGCACCCAGCGACGGCTCAGGGTGGGGTTTCAGTTCTGTTCACCAGCTGCTGACCAGCGGTTGGTGGTCACCTTCTGTGCTTGGCTGCTCTGCCAGCCTCCACCAATGGGCCTTCATGGTGCCAAGCTGGGGATACTCAAAGGAGTTGGATGAAATCCCTGCCCACAAAAGCTCCCAGCGAGTCTTTGTCACCAGGACTCTAAGCCATCTTCAACCAAGATCGACCTTCCAGTGGAAAAGCCCCAGCTCCTCTGATTCCTTCTACGTAAGAGGCCTAGGAGTTAGGTAGCCCCATTTTACAGAAAAGTTGGCGTAGAGAGAGCACATGGTTAATCCAGAGTACCTAGGAAAGCTGTGGCAGAGTAGGGAACAGAACTCAGACCCCTTGAGCCTCATGTAGCCTGTCTGCCCTGAGCAGAGGCAGCATGGGCCAGTCCAGGACCTGAGCACCTCCGCTGCGCCCACATCCTTCAAAACTGGGCAGGCACCAGAAGCAGACCCACCGCACGCTAGGGGACTGAGTCATACCCCGAGGGGATCCAAAATGCAGGTGAAAGGAATCAGGTCCCGTGCAGGGGGAGGGGACAGGGACCTCGAAGCCCAGCAGTGCACGAAACTTTGCTGTAGTTGAGGCTCATGGCCTGACCTTCTGGACGTCATTGACATTTGCCTACTCACCTAGGAGGCAGGCCAAAGTCAGGCTGAAAAAGATGGCTTCCAAGGCACTTGAGAGCACAGGAGGGTGAGCCAAGGAGGCCCGGGTGGTCGGCCTGTCAGGAGGGGGCTGGAAGCCCTGGGAGGGTGGCAGGACCTGGATGTGGAAGCTGTGAGCTAGTGCCCCCACCGGCAAAGAGACTGGTAGGTGAGCACGCTGAGGAAGGATGAGGAGGTACGTCCTAGTCTGTTTTGTGCTGCTCTAGCAGAATACCGGAGACTGGGTGATTTATTTTTATTGTTATTTTGTCTCCCAGGCTGGAGTGCAGTGAAATGATCTCAGCTCACTTCAACCTCCGCCTCCTGGGTTCAAGCGATTCTCCTGCCTCAGCCTCCTCAGTAGCTGGGACTACAGGTGTGCACCGCCAGGCCCAGTTAATGTTTCACCATGTTGGCCAGGCTGGTCTTGAACTGCTGACCTCAGATGATCCTCCCACCTCGGCCTCTGAAAGTGCTGGCATTGCAGGTGTGAGCCACCGTGCCTGGCCAACACTGGGTAATTTAGAAAGAACAGAAATTTCTTTTCTCATGGTTCTGACGGCTGGGAAGTCCAAGATCAAGGTACCGGTGTCTTGGACAGGCCTTCTTACTGTGCCGTCCCACGGCAGAAGGCAGAAGGGCAAGGGAGGGACGGGGCGGGGCGGGCGGCGAGGAGAGACAGGGAGAGTGCAAGACGGGCTGAACTTGTTCTTTCATACGGGACCCACTCCCATGATAACAGCGTGAATCCATTCATGAGGGTGGAGTCCTCAGGGCTTAGTGAGCTCTTAAAAGTTTCGCCTTGAGAGGCTGCAGGACAGCTGAGAGGGGGCCACACCAGAATGCAGCTCCCAGCAAAGGAGACGCAGAGGGCTAGAGGACTCACGATTCCAAGTGAGGTGCCGCGTTCATTTCTGGGGGACTGGAAGGACTCTGATAACAGCCCAGGGTAGGAGCCAAAGCAGGGTGAGAGCTGCCAGGGAGAACGAACCGAGGCAGGGTGGGGCGCTCAGAGGGCTGGAACCTGCAGCCGGCTCGGAGGGTCGGGGGACTTCACCCCTTCGGAGCTCCGATTCGGAGCCTGTGCCGACCTCATCCCTCCTGCAACCCACGGTCCACGAGAGTCCTGCCAGACTGAGGGCACTGTGGGTTGGTGCTGCAAGTTGTCAGCGGACTTGGGTGGAAGTTTGGACTTGCTCCAGCAGAGCAGAACAACCCCTCCCACAGAAAGAGGCAGAGTTGGAAGCAGGGAAACAGGTCCTAAGGCCTGGCAGCCCCACCCCCCAAAACTCAAACTGAAGCCTGTGCACCAGAGAGCTTGGCAGCGAGTACACCAGTTTGACCCCGACCAGGAAGACTGAGCTCAAGGAAGGAGAGACACCAATGGGAAGGCGGGGCTCATCTCACCTGCAAACAGACCCAGGGGAGACACCCACCCAGCAGCCTGACTGACTCCGAGGCAGCCCAGCAGGCCTCTACAGGCCGAAAAAGACATAGCTCCAACCTCAACAGAAAGGACGTCCGCTCAGAGTCCTCCCAAAATCACCAACTTCAAAGGTCAAGGGGAGGTAAATCCACAAAGATGGGAAGAAACCAGTGAAAAAAGGATGAAACCAATAAAGACCAGAACACCTCTTCCCCTCCCAGGGATCACAAGTCCTCACCATCAAGGGAACAAAACAAGACAGAAAATGAGTTTGATGAATTGACAGAAGCAGGCTTCAGAAGGTGGGTAATAACAAACTTCCCTGAGTTAAAAGACCGTGTTCTAACACAATGCAAAGAAACTAAGAACCTTGAAAAAAGGTTAGACGAAATGCTAACTAGAATAACCAGCTTAGAGAAGAACATAAATGACTTGATGGAGCTGAAAAACACACCACAAGAAATTTGCGAGACACGCACAAGTTTCAACAGCCAAATCGATCAAGCAGAAGAAAGGATATCAGAGACAGAAGATCAAATCAATTAAATAAAATGAGAAGGCAAGATTACAGAAAAAAAGAGTGAAAAGAAATGAACAAAGCCTCCAAGAACTATGAGATTATGTGAAAAAAACCTAATCTATGCTTGATCAGCATATCTGAATGTAACGGGGAGAATGAATCCAAGCTGGAAAACACTCTTCAGGATATTATCCAGGAAAACTTCCCCAACCTAGCAAGGCAGGCCAATATTCAAATCCAGGAAATACAGAGAACACCACAAAGATATTCCTCAAGAAGAGCAGCCGCAAGGCACATAATCATCAGACTCACCAGGATTGAAATGAAGAAAAAAATCCTAAGGGCAGCCAGAGAGAAAGGCTGAGTCACCCACAAAGGAAAGACCATCAGACTCACAGCGGATCTATCGGCAGAAACCCTGTAAGCTAGAAGGGAGTGGGGGCCAATATTCAAAATCCTTAAAGAAAAGAACTTTCAACCCAGAATTTCATATCCAGCCAAACTAAGCTTCATAAACGAAGGAGAAATAACATCTTTTATGGACAAGCAATTGCTGAGAGATTTTGTCGCTACAAGACCTGCCTTACAAGAACTCCTAAAGAAAGCACTAAATATGGAAAGGAACAACCATTTTTGCCACTGCAAAAATGTACCAAATGGTAAAGAACAACAACACAATGAAGAAACTGCATCAACTAACAGGCAAAACAACCAGCCAGTAACAAAATGGCAGGATCAAATTTAAACATAACAATATTAGCATTGAATGTAAACAGCCTAAATGCCCCAGTCAAAAGACACACACTGGGAAATGATAAAAAGTCAAGACCCATCGGTGTGCTGTATTCAGGAGACCCATCTCACGTGCAAAGACTCACATAGACTCAAAATAAAGTGATGGAAGAAGATCTACCAAGCAAATGGAGAGCAAAAAAAAGCAGGGTTGCAATCCTAGTCTCTAATAAAACAGATTTTAAACCAACAAAGATCAAAAGAGACAAAGAAGGGCATTACATAATGGTAAAAGGATCCATGCAACAAGAAGAGCTAACGATCCTAAATATATACACACCCAATACAGGAGCACCCAGATTCATATAGCAAGTTCTTAATGACCTACAAAGAGACTTAGACTCCCACACAATAATAGTGGGAGACTTTAACACTCCACTGACAATATTGGACAGATCAACAAGACAGAAAGTCAACAAGGATATTCTTGAATGCAGATTTGGACCAAGCGGACCTAATAGACATTTACAGAACTCTCCACCCCAAATCCACAGAATACGCATTCTTCTCGGCACCACATCACACTTACTCCAAAATTGACCACATAATTGGAAGTAAATCACTCCTCAGCAAATGCAAAAGAACGGAAATCACAACAAACAGTCTTTCAGACCACAGCACAATCAAATTAGAACTCAGGATTAAGAAAAGCACTCAAAACCACACAATCATATGGAAACTGAGCAACTTGCTCCTGCATCATGTACGGATAAACAATGAAATGAAGGCAGAAAAAAAAATGTTCTTCAAAACCGATGACAGTGAAGACACAATGTACCAGAATCTCAGGGACACATTTAAAGCAGTGTCTAGAGGGAAATTTATAGCAATAAATGCCCACATGAGAAAGAAAGAAAGGCCTAAAATTGACACCCTATCATCAAAATTGAAAGAGCTAGAGGAACAAGATCAAAGAAACTCAAAAGCAAGCAGAAGATGGGAAAGAACTAAGATCAGAGCAGAACTGAAGGAGATAGAGTCACAAAAATCCCTTCAAAAAATCAATAAATCTAGGAGCTGGTTTTTTGAAAAGATCAACAAAATAGACAGATGCTAGCCAGACTAATAAAAAAGAAAAGAGAGAAGAATCGAATAGATGCAATAAAAAATGATAAAGGGGAGATCACCACTGATTCCTTGGAAATACAAACTACCATCAGAGATTACTACAAACAGCTCAATCCACACAAATCAGTAACTCTTGAAGAAATGGATAAATTCCTGTACACTTGCACACTCCCAAGACTAAGCCAGCAAGAAGTCAAAACTCTGAATAGACCAATAACGAGATCTGAAGTCAAGGCAGCAATTAATAGCCTACCAACCAAAAAAAGTCCAGGTCCAGACAGGCTCACAGCCAAATTCTACCAGACATACAAAGAGGAGCTGGTACCATTCCTGCTGAAACTTTTCCAAACAATACAAAAAGAGGGAGTCCTCCCTAACTCTTTCTGTGAGACCAAAATCATCCTGATACGAAAACCTGGCAGAGACACAACTGAAAAAGAAAACTTCAGGCCAATATCCATGATGTACATTGATGCAAAAATCTTCAATAAAATACTGGCAAACTGAATCTAACAGCACAACAAAAAGCTTATCCACCACAATCAAGCAGGTTTCATACTGGGGATGTGAGGCTGGTTCAACATCCACAAATCTGTAAATGTAATTCACCACATAAACAGGACCGAAGACAAAACCACAGGATTATCTCAATAGATGCAGAGAAGGCCTTTGACAAAATCCAACGGCCCTTTATGCTAAAAACTCTCAATAAACTAGGTATTGATGGAATGTATCTCAAAATCATAAAAGCTATTTACGACAAACCCACAGACAATATCATACTAAATGGGCAAAAACTAGAAGCATTCCCTTTAAAAACTGGCACTAGACAAGGATGCCCTCTCTCACCACTCCTATTCAATATAGTATTGGAAGTTCTAGCCAGAGTAATTAGGCAAGAAAAAGAAATAAAGGGCATTCAATTAGGAAAGGAAGAAGTCAAATTGTCCCTATTTGCAGATGATATGATCGTATATTTAGAAGACCCCATTGTCTCAGCCCAAAACCTCCTTAAGCTGATAAGCAACATCGGCAAAGTCTCAGGATACAAAATCAATATGCAGAAATCACAAGCATTTCTATACACCAACAACAGACAAACAGAGAGCCAAATCATGAGAAAACTCCCATTTACAATTGTTACAAAGAGAATAAAACACCTAGGAATACAACTAACAAAAGATGTAAAAGATCTCTTCAAGGAGAACTACAAACCACTGCTCAAGAAAATAAGAGAGGACACAAACAGATGGAAAAACATTCCATGCTCATGATTAGGAAGAAAAATATTGTGAAAATGACCATACTGCCCAAAGTAATTTATAGATTAAATGCCATCCCCATCAAGCTACTATTGACCTTCTTCACAGAACTGGAAAAAAACCACTTTAAATTCATATGGAACCAAAAGAGAGCCAACATAGCCAAGACAATGCTTGCAAAAAGAACAAAGCTGGAGGCATCATGCTATCTGACTTCAAACTATGCTACAAGGCTACAGTAATCAAAACAGCATGGTACTGGTACCAAAACAGAGATATAGACCAATGGAACAGAACAGAGGCCTTGGAAACAACACCACACATCTACAACCATCTGATCTTTGACAAACTGGACGAAAACAAGCAATGGGGAAAGGATTCCCTGTTTAATAAATGGTGTTGGGGAAACTGGCTAGCCACATGCAGGAAGCTGAAACTGGACCCCGTCCTTACACCTTATACAAAAATTAACTCCAGAAAGATTTAAACATAAGAACTAACACCATAAAAATCCAGGACATAGGCACAGGCAAGGACTTCATGACTAAAACACCAAAAGCATTGGCGACAAAAGCCAAAATAGACAAATGGGATCTAATTAAACTTAAGAGCTTCTGCACAGCAAAAGAAACAATCATTAGAGTGAACCAGCAAACAATAGAATGGGAAAAAATTTTTGCAATCTACCCATCTGACAAAGGGCTAATATCCAGAATCTACAAAGAACCGAAGCAGATTTACAAGAAAAAAACAAACAAACCCATTCAAAAGTGAGTGAAAGATATGAACACTTTTCAAAAGAAGACATCTATGCGGCCAAGAAAGATATGAAAAAATGCTCCTCATCATTGGTCATTAAAGAAAAGGAAATGAAAACCACATTGAGATACCTCCTCACACCAGTTAGAATGGCGATCATTAAAAAATCTGGAGACAACAGATGCTGGAGAGGATGTGGAGAAATAGGAACACTTTTACACTGTTGGTGGGAGTGTAAACTAGTTCAACCATTGTGGAAGACAGTGTGGCGATTCCTCAAGGACCTGGAAATAGACATTCCATTCGACCCAGCAATCCCATTATTGGGTATAT
>PVKP010034851.1:0-12233 GCA_004027715.1 Plecturocebus donacophilus | reverse complement strand
CTATGCAGCCATCAAAAACGATGAGTTTGTGTCCTTTGTAGGGACATGGATGAACCTGGAAACCATCATTCACAGCAAACTGACACAAGAACAGAAAACCAAACACCGCATGTTCTCACGCATAGGCGGGTGATGAACAATGAGAACACATGGACACAGGGAAGAGAACAACACTCACGGGCCTAAGTTGGGGGGTGGAGGGGAGGGCAGGGGAGAGAAAGTGGGTGGGCGGGGAGGATGGCGAGGGAGAACACCGGGAGAAATGCCTGATGTGGGCAGCGGTGGGGGTGAGGGGGATGGATGCAGCAAAGCACCATGGCATGTGTGTACCTATAACAATCCTGCAGGATGCAGGACGTGCACATGTACCCCAGAGCCCAAAATACAACTAACAAAAAAAGTTTCCCTGTCGGCCAGGCGCAGTGGCTTACACCTGTCACCCCAGTACGCTGGGAGGCCAAGGCGAGTGGATCGTGAGGTCAGGAGATTGAGGCCATCCTGGCCAACATGGTGAAACTCTGTCTCTACTAAAAATACAAAGAAATGAGCTGGGTGTGTGGCACATGCCTGTATTCCCAGCTACTTGGGAGGCTGAGGAGAATCGCTTGAACCCAGGAGCTGGAGATGGCAGTGAGCCGAGATCACACCGCTGCCCTCTAGCCTGGGCGACGGTGCGAGGCTCCGTCTCAAAGAAAAGTCTCACCTCCTAACATTGCCACGTGGGGGATTAAGTTTCCAACACACGAACCTTAGCCGGGGGTCTACCTGGATGGTGAGAGTCTTGAAGGAGCAGAATCAGGGGTTCGCGGTGTGCCAGGGCCTAACCGCAGAAAAACCCTAAATCTGGCTTATAGCATTTGCCAGTTTCCATAGTGTAAGTACAACTCCAGTGGGCGACTTCTTTTCTTTTTTTTTTGAAACGGAGTCTCACTGTGTGGCCCAGGCCCAGGTCGGAGTGTGGTGGTCGATCTTGGCTCACTGCAGCCTCCTGCTCCTGGGTTCAAGTGGTCCTTCTGCCTCAGCCTCCCAGGTGGCTGGGGTCACAGGCGCGCCATCGTGCCCCATGGGCTGCTTCAAGCCACGCACAGGCAGTCGCTGACTGAGACGTCCAGTCTGCCCTGGTCAGCTGGCATGCACCGGCTCCAGCATCCCCCGAGCTGCTCTGCTGTTAGGTCACTCCTGATGCAGAGTCAAGCTGGGCCCACCCTGCTGTGTCCACTCCAGAGGCTGCCGGGAAGCGCCGTCCTTTACAGCCGCCTGTGGTGACAGCCGGGTTGGAATAAGGGACCATGACAGAGCTGAAAATATGGGGATTTTTATGTACTAAGTTAGTTGGGGGCCAAAGGATTGAGAGCCGCTGGCAAAGGCAGGGCTGCAGGGGTGTCCTGACCAGAGGGGCCTGCCTTGGGAGGAAGGTGGCCAAAAGCTCCGGGAATAGAACCCGCCGCCTCGAGGTTTCCATCAGGACTCGGAAATCCCTTCCTGCCGCAGCTTCAGCCCGGGGCCACTTGCCAGGGTGAACAGGCACCAACGCTCAGCTGGAAAGCGTGGGAAGTCCCCGGACTCCTGTGTTGAATGAACTTCTGAAGGACAAAGGGAATTCAAGGAGCAAAGGTGGCTTTGGAACAGCCTCACCGCAAAGCTCCTTCCCCACACTGCCCTAACCCAGACAGAGCCGAAGTCCAGGCCCCACTGGACGTGAGTCCCCAGTGCGTCCCGAGCCGGTGTCTGCCCCCGAAAGCCCTGCGTTTACTCCCCGGCTGCGCTAAGATTGGTAGCAGAAGAACGAAAGCATGCGGGGACCTCACTGTTCGGTCACACCCGAGGTGCCCCGGAGGCCGACGGGCCTAGCGGCCAGGACAAAGAACCTCACTTCAGGAGCCATTGCAATGATTGTCACTTTTTTTTTGAGATGGAGTTTCGCTCTTGTTGCCCAGGCTGGAGGGCAGTGGCGCGATCTCGGCTCACCGCAACCTCGGTTTCCCAGGTTCAAGCGATTCTCCCGCCTCAGCCTCCCGAGTAGCTGGGACTACAGGCATGCTCCACCGCGCCCGGCTAATTTTTGTCTGTTTAGTAGAGACCGGGTTTCTCCATGGTGGTCAGGCTGGCCTTGAACTCCCAACCTCAGGTGATCCGCCCGCCTTGGCCTCCCTAGGTGTTGGGACTGCAGGCGTGAGCCCCAGCGCCCGGCCTCCTGTCACTGTCGTTATCATTCTCACTTTTGATCACTGAGTGTGTGCCAGGCCTGACGTCGGCAAGTCACCCAAACGGCCTCAGGAACCATCCCTGGCTCCGAAAAGGAGAGCCTCTAACGTGCCTCTGCCGGAGCCCTCTCCGGACCTCCACTTCCCTAGCTGTCTGTCCGGCGAGTCCACCGCCTCTGGGGCTCCTTCCAGGATTTGTTTTGAGGCAGGGTCTTGCTCTGTCACCCAGGCTGGAGGGCAGTGGTGTGCTCACCGTCACTGCAGCTCAAACTCCAGGGCTCCAGCGGCCCTCCCATCTCAGCCTCCTGAGTAGCTGAGACACAGGCATGTACCACCAGGCCTGGCTAGTTTACTTTTATTTTTGTAGAGATAGGATCTTCCTATGTTGCCCAGGCTGGTCTCAAACACCTGACCTCAAGGGATCCTCCCGCCTCAGCCTCCCAAAGTGGTGGAGCTGGCTACTGTGTAGGACGCTTGACGTGCATGGCTTCACTTCTTCTCAGCCTCTCCTCTCTCGGTGCGGCCACCAGCCAAGTGTCAGCCAGCCCCACCCAAGGGTAAGCTGGCAGCTCCTCCCTCCGCCAGTGTCCACCTCTGTCTTCCTGCCCTGGGAGCCACTCCACGTTCACCCACAACTCTCGCCTGGGGGACAGGTTTGAGCAACGGGAGACTGAAGCTGATGAGTGAATAAAATACTCCCCGCTTTGTCCCCTGAGGGGCAGTCCTGGGGTGCTTGACACAGGCCCTTTGGCGCCGGTGGCACCTCAGCAATGCGTCCTTGGTCTGGACTTTTCTTCTTCCTTTGCTTGGCCCCTGCCCTCAGTCCTGCTGCCTGGGATCGAACTCCTAACAGCTCCCTCTGCGGCCTTTGTCTCAGGCTCTGCTTTAGGGGGAATCCAGGCTCAGACAGTTTCTAAGCGCCCATGATTGCAAATAATCTACTTTTTCGATAAGTTGGGCCAATTCTGTGTGTGTCTGTGTGTTTGTGCGTGTGCAAATAAAGCTCTCACTTCCTTGCCTTCGGAGACGATTTCTTGAGGGGTGAGAAGGGTTGTGGAATGTGACGCTCCAAACAGCCTTTTTCAGTCCTGGGGAGAAGGCCAGGAGCCAGGGGACCCGTTGGGGGCTGGGAGGTCAGTGAGGGGCCCGTGCTGGGTGGGCTGGGGTGTCTGTGAGAGCTCATCACATTGGTGTAGGGTGTAGCTGCTCTTGGGGGTGTCTTGTGTCTGCAGAACTGAGTTATTCTCTGAACACAGCTCTAGATGTAAAGAAGCTGACCCAGATTCTCCGCGGACCTCGACTCCAGGCTCCTGCTGAGTCAGTGCGGAACAGGGAATCAAGTAATAGAGTTCCCTAGACTGCAGAATATTCGCCCTGGGTGCCCAGCTGGGAGAGCAGGGACCCTAGACTGCAGAATATTCGCCCTGGGTGCCCAGCTGGGAGGGCAGGGACCTTAGACTGCAGAATATTCACCCTGGGCGCTCAGCTGGGAGGGCGGGGACCCTAGACTGCAGAATATTTGCCCTGGGTGCCCAGCTGGGAGGGCGGGGACCCTAGACTGCAGAATATTCGCCCTGGGTGCCCAGCTGGGAGGGCGGGGACCCTAGACTGCAGAATATTCGCCCTGGGTGCCCAGCTGGGAGGGCGGGGACCCTAGACTGCAGAATATTTGCCCTGGGTGCCCAGCTGGGAGGGCGGGGACCCTAGACTGCAGAATATTCGCCCTGGGTGCCCAGCTGGGAGGGCAGGGATCCTGTGGAACTGAGGTCCTAGAGGAGAGGCAGCATTTGGGGGGATGAGGAGGTCATACTCCACGGAATGGCTAAAAAATACCAGCATCCTTGGCCTGCAGAGGCGTGGGAGGCGGAGGCAGAGGTGGGTGTCGGGCCTGCAGGGCGGACCTCAGCAGGGCTATGCTGGCTGGGGGGGTGCATGTGGCCTCTGACCTCCAGCGGGGCCGGGTCCTAGGGAAAGGCCACAGAGAAGCATCTGGACCCACAGGGAGAAGGGTCTTTCTCCCAGGCAGAACCATCTCACAGGGGTAGGGGCTGCCTTGGAGGTATGAGCCTCCAGTCCCGGGGGATGTACAAGCCACAGCTGGACAGCCAAACGCAGGGCTGGCAGAGTGGGCCCCAGCAGCACAGGCTGCTGCCCCAGACACCCGTCACCACCAGCCTGCTCCAGTCGCTGGGCTGTGGTCGGGACGACTGCAAAAGACTGAAGGAGGCTTCGAACTGGCACAGCTCCAAGGCTGGACTCTTTCCCCTCTGAGATCTACCCAACCCACAGCAGGATCTCCGCCCTGTACCTCTTCCCTCTCAGCAACCAGATCCTGGGGCTTCTGCTGGGCACAGCTGTGAGATCCAGGCGGCGTCCCATGGGCTTTTGAGGGCTGTGGGCTGGAGTGAGGCCCTCCTCTCTGGCCTTGATGCTCACGCTCCTTATGATCTGGCTCCTCTCCTGTCAAACAATGACCCCTCCTTTGTGAATCTCCATTCAGTGCCCTGGGAGTCCTTCTCCGAGACCCCAGCCTCAGCCATCTCAGTCCGGGCTTCTTCGTGAGCTCCTTCAGAGCTCCTCCTGCCAGGGCCTGGAATGGAGATGGACGAGGCCCCTCCAAGAGGAAGGACGGGGAGCCTCAGGATCAGCCGCACTCAGGATGACAGACTAGCGGGGTCTCGAGGTGCTGAAGGGAGGTGACCCAGCCCCATGACATGTAACTGGAAAGGGACTCTGGGGAGCAGGGCAGAGCAGGCTGGGCTCCGGACCCAGGGCTGTTGAGGTTTCCGTGACCACCAGGTTAAGGCCACCCGGGTGAGGCCACTGCATAGCAGGGGCCAAAGGGACACAGCTGTGGGAGAGGCTGGAGGTAGAGGTTGAAAGGGGAATGGAGGGTCTTCAGCAAGCCTGCTGGGGGTGGGCGTTTCCCTCTGCGCTGTGCCTCTCTCCAGGGGCCAAGGGGCCTCGTGGCTAATGGGCCTCCCCACTCGGGTCCCGCTTTGACCTGCCCTCTCTGGCTGAACTGAGCTTCTGGAATTCTCTCTCTGTTCTCTGGTCCCCTCTTATCCTTGTCGCTAAGCCAGGAGCGTGCCCAGAGGTCAGGTTCTAACCCGGGCTCAGCCACTTGTAAGAAAAGTAACTTCAGCTATTTGAACCTCCGTTTTCTCATCTGTATTTAAAATACATATTTTTTAAAATTTATTTTGTAGAGATGGGATCTCACTGTGTTGCCCAGGCTGGTCTCAGACTCCTGGCCTCAAGTGATCCTCCCACCTCAGCCTCCCAAAGTGCTGGGGTTACAGGTGTGAGCCATGTGCGCAGCCTCACCTGTAAAACAGAGGCGATTTCTTCTTGGGGCTGTTATGAGGATTAACAAGACGAGGACTCAGCAGCACTTAGCACAGTGCTTGGCTCTCAGAGAGTGCTTCATAAATGGGAGCGAAGAGTGACAGGATCATTGCTTCCGGCTTTGAGTCTTTCACTCTGCTGAAAGGGAAGGTCTAAGGGAAAGACATGGCTGACCTAAGATCCTTCAGAGGTCCAGGGCAGAGTGGAGATGCGAGCCGCGTTCCCGGACGCCCCTCCCCATCCACAGCCTTCTGAGTCTCTAGGACTGTGCCCGGGCTTTCCTTGAGCGGCCAGCTCTGGCTTCCTGGCTGCTGGCATTCCCTCCATCCTTTCTGCCACCCTTCCTGCTCTGTGTCTGCATTTTAAAGGGGGCTTTAGGCTGGCCTGGTGGCTCATCCCTGTAATCCCAGCACTTTGGGAGACTGAGGTAGAAGGATTGCTTGAGGTCAGGAGTTCAACACCAGCCTGGGCAACATAGCAAGACCCTGTCTCTAGAAAAAATAAGAAAATGAGCCAGGTGTGGTGGTATGCACCTGTGGTCCCAGCTACTTGGGAGGCTAAAGCCCGAGTTTGAGGCTGCAGTGAGCCATGATTTCACCAATGCCCTCCAGCCTGGGTGAAAAGCGAGACCCTGTTTCTAAAAAAAAGAAGGAAGAAGAGGTTATCAGTATTTTTACCAGGACCAGGCTCGGGCGCTGTGAGAGAACAGGGGCTGAGGACTCTCCCTCCACCCCTACAACCCTGCAACGAGGGTGGGGAGGACCCGTGAGGACGCAGCCAGCACCTCTGCAGCACTCAGGGGCTTGGCCGCAAGAGGGAGGGAAAGGGCTTGGCAGAGTAGTCCGGAAAGGCCTTGAGAGTAGCCCGCGGTCCAGCCCCAGCTCTCCCGCCTGTGTGCTGTGCTCTGAGCTGATCTGCGTCGCAGCTCTCCCTGGGACCCAGTTTCCTGGATCACACATACGTGGGGCCCTCTGCAGTGGCCAGGGTCTCAATCAGCCTAGGAGGGCACTGAGCTCTGGCCAGACAGGGCACAACTCTTTCCTC
This sequence comes from Plecturocebus donacophilus, assembly GCA_004027715.1. Classification (NCBI taxonomy): domain Eukaryota; kingdom Metazoa; phylum Chordata; class Mammalia; order Primates; family Pitheciidae; genus Plecturocebus; species Plecturocebus donacophilus. The sequence goes on along the minus strand of PVKP010034851.1, from coordinate 5,637 downwards.
CCAGAAAATGACAGCTTCTTGGGACAGGCCTCTGGGGACAAGGGTCCCTGCTCTCTAGGAGCTGCCTCTAAAGGTCCCTTGTCAATTGATTTCGCAGCTCAGTGTTCAGGGGCAAGTGGTCTTTGAAAGGCGTAATGTATCCACGTCAGGAATGAGTTATGGGATTCTCCGTGGGGCTGTGACCATGCACCCCGCCCCGCCCTGCCCCCTCAAGGCTGGCTTTGTCATCCTGTCCCTGTGTTTGCATGTGTCATTGCCCAGCCACCCGTGGTCAGAGGGTGGCCACAGGGGACTCATTGGAGGCACATTATCGGCCCCTGGTTGTGAGGGATGATGGAGGGCAGGCCCATCTGCACACACATTAGGCCCTTTGTCTCTGGACTCCGTGGGAAGATGGATGAGGCCTGTCGCTAGGCCTCTGCTGCCTGGGGGACATCGGGGGCCTGGAACGGACCTTGGGCTGGCGTTGGGTGGAAAACGGCCTGCGCCCATCTCTTCAGGCAGAAGCAGAGCAGACAGGCTTAAGCAGAGACAGCGGAGACGAGGCAGGCGATCAGGAAGGAGTCCAGAGAGCCACGGGAGGCGGCTGTGGCTCCTGCTTGACCGAGGCCAGACTTTCCCCATCAAAGCCGATGCTCGGTCTCAGGGGCCAGGGCTCCATTTGCATCGTGTAAATCACAGGCTGGCAGCACGCCCAGACGAGCTGATTCAAACTCCTCACTCTACTGTGGGGAACCTCAGGCCTGAAAAAGCAAGGACTCGCCCAAGGTCACTTCAGGGATCGGCAGCGGGGACAGGACAGGAGCCGACGTGATGACAGCCTGCAGTCACCGCCGCCCTGTTCGGTGCAGGTCCCATTAAACGCACCCTCAGTGACTGAGACAATGTCCAGTTTCCCGAGGGCAAGAAAGGGCGGCACGGGACTCTTGCCCATTCCTGGACTTTTTGGGGTAGAGCCTGAGGCCGGGAGCCTCTGGAGGTAGGGGACTTTGTTGCTTCAGGGGTCAGGCAGGGCCGGCAGCACCACAGAGCTGTGCAGTGGAGGCCGCACTGGGAGGAGCTGCGCCCAGGTTGCCCCAGGGGCCTCCTAAACGCAGACGAGCACGTGGCTCAGCAGCTCAGGCCTCTGTGGCTCCGCACGGCCCCAGGGCACAGGCCCAGCTCAGCCTGCCATCTGAGGCCCTCTGTGATCTGCCTCTGCCCCTTCTCACACCCGTCCCCAGAAGGCGGCCCAGTCTAAATGCCAGCGCCCTGGGGAGCCCTCCTCTGGACGCTCACAGTGCTCCGAGGACCACCATACCTGGGGGCTTCACGCGCCTGATTTTGAAGATCCCTTTTCCACGTCTCTCCTTCAGTGAATCATATGTTCCGTGCCTGATCTGGGCCCCCAGTCCTGACCCCAGCCCAGCACAGGAGCTCAGGGAAGGAAGGAAGGAAGGAAGGAAGGAAGGAAGGAAGGAAGGAAGGAAGGAAGGCGGGCGGGAGGAAGGGACGGAGGAAGGGAGGGAGATAACTATGCACCCTGGACCTCTTCTCCTGACCCACAGCAGCTCTTTGGGAAAGTAATGTGGGCATACCCTACCCTCTGTTCAGCAATTCCACTCCTACAGCAGTTCCTTAAGCAAAGAATCCAAAAACAAAGAAAAACACCTTCAGAGACACAGATGCTCATTGCAGTGCCCCTCAGATTGTTTAAACAAAAAATGGTCTGATCCTAAATGTCCACCAGAAAGGAACTGTGTTGAGTAAATTGGTCTATATCCACATGATGGGATGGTCCACACCGAAGACCTGAAGCTGGCTGGCGAGGGGAAGAGACTTACGTATTGAATTCCGGAACATCTGAATATTGTACACAGCATTACATTTGAAGTGCCCCCTTTTTACATGCCACATGTCTACACATGCACAGGTGATATGTTCCCGGACTCTTAATTCTGTTCTGTCAATCTGTGTGTTTACTCCTATGCCGATTTCCATGGTTTTGAAACACTAAAGCTTTGGGATAATTTTTATATCTGGAGGGACAATTTCCTCCTCTTTATTCTTCCTTTTCAGAACTGTCTTGGTTATCCTTGTCTATTTATTCATCCACATAAATTTTAGAGCCAACCTGTCAAATATGAAAAATCATGTTAGTATTTTGCTTGGCCTTGAATTTTATAGAGTATTTTGGGGGTGAATGTAAAACTTTATGATATCAACTCATTCCATTGCATAGTTCCAAACACTAAAAAAATGAATATCATATAACAGAATGGAAATGCTTGGGCTATAAAACTGAGCAAGACAAAATAATACAGTTCATAATTGTATGCTATGTGATCATCTCTTAACAGATGTGGAGGAGGAAATTGAAAGGAAATACACAGCTGCAAACAGTGGATTTGTTTCTTCGCTCCATTTTCTATACAATATTTTAATCTTTAAAACATATCCATCTTTAAAGAGAGGGCCATTAGCTAATCTGAACATTTCCCGGAGGGAGACCTGCATAAGGAAGGAACTCAAAGGTGTCCATAAGGAAAGGCTGGAGCCCCAGAGGCAGGAACCCTGGGGAGGGGGCGGCATGGGCCACTCATAGTTCCCCTCTGATGATTTCTGTGTTGGAACCCTGGGTCCAGGTCAGAGGCTCCCAAAGGCAGAGTTGAGCAGAGAAGGCAGTTGAGGAGGGGCTTCCTCACAGACTGAGACCCCAGCCTTTAGTGGCTTGGGTTGCCTGGGGCATCCCTGGGGGTGCGGGCAGAATGCATGCATGACGGGAGGGGCTCCCCTAGGTGCCCAGGTCCAGTCCAGATTGGGAACCTGTGACTCTCTCTCCAGACACTGAGCTAAGAAACTCCTCTGCAGCCACATGACTTGCTATTTGGGAATGGGCTTGACCACTAGAGGGTCTCTGGTGAGCGCTGCTGTGGGGTAGAGGAGAAGAGGTCCAGGACAGATCAACTCAGAAAACAGTTCAACAACCCATAGCCACATCTACCCAAGAGCAAGCAAAGCCCCATCCAGGCAGACCACAGGCAAATGGGCAACAGGACACAGCCCCCCAGGGACTGACCTCTTCTGTCCCTGTCCAGAAAGTTGGCAATGCCTAGATTTGGCTTCCAAGGGCCCTTTGCAAATCATGCATAGGGACTCGTGGCCTAGGGCCTGAACCTGTCAGATCAGGCTAGCCTGGGCTGCTTTTAAAAGTGAGCCCAGTGTGTGTGTGTGTGTGTGTGTGTGTGTGTAGCAGGGAGGCGGCCATGTTCAGGTTTAGAATCTTGGTGTCTTGAAGGTGGGCAGTGTTGGCAGTCCCCATCCATTGTCTCTTAATGGATCAAGGGATGGATTGGTCTCTCCACTGTACAGAGGAGGGTACTGAGGATTCCAGGGAGGGGAAGGACTTGCCCAAAGCTACATGGCAGGGGAGTGATGCAGCCCACACCAGAGCCAGGTGTGTCCACACAGTTCCACCCATACACTTCCCTCCACACGGGCACACAGTGTGGCTTCAAAGTGGTTGAAACAAGAAGGACATTTCCCAGACAGACTTTTCCTTCTCCCAGCAGCCAAGCCCACTCCTCATCCCCACACAGAGGGCAATGCCCCCAGGACAGCCATGTCAGCTGTCGGGGCGACCGCTGTGTCAGTGCAGACACACAAGATGGATGCGCCTGTCATTAATGAGTTAGGGAGTCTGACTGCCTTCATGGGCTGGGGGCGGGTGGCTCTAATGACCGCTGGGCCAGGCTTGCCTGAAGACAGGCACCCCAACCACTGCTATTCTTCATTTGTGTCCCCCAAAATGACGGTGGCAGGGACGGCCCCAATGCCCTTAGAAGACCCACTCTCCCATCCCTGAGGCACCCACGCCAGGTAGGAGCGAGGGCTGCATCAGGAATAGGCCAAAGGCAGAATCAATCATCGCAGCATTTCAAGCTGGAGAAGGGGCAGGAGGCAGGAGGCAGGCAAAGGCCTCGGGCTGGGTATGAAGTCACCCGGGACCAGAAGAGCCTCCTGTCTGGGGGAAGGCAGGGACTCTACCCTGCACACCTTGCAGAGCCAGCTGCTTCCTGGGATCTTATTTGCGCTTTTCTCCAGCAGGGGAAGGTAGGACACAGAGCCTGATCAAAGGCCTGAGACAAAGGTCCTGCCCTACCCGCAGTGGAAGAGGATGGATAAGGAACCTGCTAAGCTGCTCAGATCCCAGGGCCTCCCACCCGGACGCTGAGAAGCTGCACGGAGGGGGACCAGGCTCACAGGCACAGCACCTCCAGCCAGCACCACGCCCTTCGCCTCCCCATTCCTTCCACTCCATCTGCCAGGGCCCCTGGCTCCCAGCCTGGATGAGTAGAGCAGACAAAGGCCCGGGGAGGGAGGGAAGAGTACGGCCCCTAGACCAGCTGCTGTGTGGACAACATGCTTGTGAGCCTGAGACCACGCATGCAGAGAACCCGCCTGGAAAACCCTTTCATTCACTGACATCACTGATGCCCGCTCGGCGCCAGGCCCTGGGCACAGAGAGGAGCAGGACTCGGTCTCTGTCTCAGTGCTGCTCTCACACTGTGGGGAGACAGGTTTAGAGCTCCACAGGCCGAGCACTCAGTGGAGAGTACGACGGGGTGGGTGCCGGGGAGAGGCGAAGCCTGGGCATCAGCCATGTTCCCAGAGCTGGGGACGTGAGCTGGGTTTTGCATTGTGAGAGGGAATCTTGGCCAGGCAGACAGAGGGGAGGGCAGTGCAAAGCAAAAGAAGTGTACAAGGGCATGTGGTTTCTGGGAGGCAAACGGGTGGGAGGGAGGGAACAAGTCAGTGGGATGGAGAGACCCAAATCACGAAGGTCTTTGAGGCCAGGGAGAGGACTCAAGTCTGCAGCTGGGGCCACGGCAGAAGGGTTTGCGGCTGAAAAGGCTGCAGAGTGGTGCAGGAAGCAGGGGTGGGGAGGTCTGTGGAGACGGCTGGAGAGCCGCAGCGGCTCAGGAGACAAAGGGGAGGCGTGAGTCCCGTGAGGACAGCGAAGGTCCAGCCCCCGCAGTGGCCTCAGGGCTGTCTGAGTGTGCTGCGTGGGTGCCCCACACGATCAGCCCTCCCGGGGTGCGGAGGGAGGTGCAGAGGCAGCTTGAGACAGTCCTCCACGGTAGATCTCCAAGACCGAGGGCGTGCCCAGACAGACCCACTGCCTTTGTCCCCCGCCCCGCCACGAGCCCTCCAACCACAGCTGCAGCACCATGAGGGGAACCCACGACATTCTCGGCCTGCACTGTGTCTTAGCGAGACATGCCCTCCCTTCATTCACTGTAGTAATAACCACCAAGCAAATGCAGGAACACAGCTGGAAGAATCAAATCATTTTGTTTTCAGACTCTGTTGCAGAAAAATCCCCTGGCTGGCCGTCAGCAGGCCTGCAGTCCACCCTGCTCTGACTGCGCTGCTAGGCAAGTCCCTTTCCCTCTTGGGGCCTCAGTTTCCCCATCTGTGCATGAGAGACTTAAGTCCTCCCAGCCCTGAGTCCCATTTCTTTTTTCTTTTCTTAATTTTTTCGTGAGATGGCATCCTGTCGCCAGGCTGGAGTGCAGTGGCACGATCACAGCTCAGTGCAGCCCCGACATCTCCAGGCGATCCTCCCGCCTCAGCCTCCTGAGTGGCTCCATTTCT
>PVKP010034850.1:0-23842 GCA_004027715.1 Plecturocebus donacophilus | reverse complement strand
GTGCCCAGGGCCTTCTCATGCTCTGTGGAGACAGGTCCCCATGTGAGGTGGCGAGAAAGCTGGGTGACAGTGCAGGTCCCTTCCACCTGTGTTCTAAATCGGGGCTGCCAAGCAGCCTGAGGTGGGGGTGTGAGGCAGGAAGCCCTGAGCCACCTGGAACCCTGGGGCACATTCCAGGAGTCACCTCTTCCTGACATCATCACTGCAGTGCGGGCAGTCTGCACCCTGGCCCAGCAGCCGACCAAGTGCCCTGGTCTGCTATGCCCACATGCCACCTGGAAACTTAGAGGCCCTGCCTGCTACAACATCCCCCTCCTGAAAGCCTTGTCCTGAAGCCTAGCCACTGCCCCAGCCACAGGAGGTACCACTGCCAAGCACCTTCCAGCCAGGCTTCCCAGAGGGTGGGGATGCCTCAGCAGCTCAGACCGTGAAGGTAGTTTCATCCCCCACCACAGACTGCACACAGCCCTCACCCTGAAATCAGCTGCCTGCAGGGGCGTCCTCAGTGTCAGGCCAGGGGGCCACACATGGACACTGAGGATTCCAGAGACCCAGGCTTGTGGGGTGTAGCCCTGAAGAGAACAGATGGGCTCGATGAAGATGCCGATCATGTCTGTTTCTTTTTTCAGCCAAGCTGAAGGAAGGGTCCTCGGGGGTGTCCTCTGGCTTTGGGCCCCGCTGTGAGGAGGACAGACAGACTGTCCCCACCCCACCAGCTCAGCTCCAGGAGCTCATGCCGTCAGCCCCTCTGCGACAAAGGCCTTGTCCTCCCCCAGCCTGGCCTGACAGGGCTGTCCCTAAGGCCCAGATTGAGGCCCATCAGCACGAGGGGGCTCCCCAAGAACCGAGAGTCAGCCCAGAGACTGAAGATAAGGGCCGTCTGTCCCCCGGCGAGGTCAGGCTTTGTAGTCAATGGAAATGCACGTCCCACCTGACCTCAGCCACTTCTCCAGCATCTCGCAGGGGCCTGGCAGGCAGGGAAGGGGAGGAAACGCCCTGTCTGCCAGGCCTGTGTCCACATCGTCTCTCTCCCTCTCACTCCAGCCATGGGAAGGTGGAACACCCTTGCCCCTCTTTTTTTTTTTTTCCATTTCGAAACAGGGTCTCACTCTGTTGCCCAGACTGGAGTGCAGTGACGCAATCATGGCTCACTGCAGCCTCTGCCTCCCAGGTTCAAGCGATCCTCCTGCCTCAGCCTCCCTAGTAGCTGGAACCACAGGCATATGCCACCACACCAAGCTAAGTTTTAAATATTTTGTAGAGATGGTGTCTCACTATGCTGCCCAGCCTGGTCTTGAACTCCTGGGCTCAAAGGCTGGGATTACAGGCATGAGCCACCACACCCGGCCAACCCCTTTTACAGATGATAAAGCTGAGGCTTAGGGTAAAAAGTAACTCATCCACTTCCCAACTAGTGAATACAGGGGCTGAGCCCAGAACCCAAGCCAGCCAGGCCCTCAAACTTCTGCCCTTTGCCAGTGACAGAGAAGTAGGTAGTTGGAAGCCCCCCAAACCCCCATCCCTCAGAGCTTTGCCAAATCAAGGTGGGGTCAGCCTTGGAGGGAGCCTCAGCCTCCCCTTGGAGATGAGCCTGGTGTGAGCAGCCAAGCCGCCTCCTGGACCCGGCTGGGTAGAAGCCTTGCCATGCATCTTTGAATAATGTCCTGAGGTTACTGGCTGTGCCCCACAGATGCTACAGCTGCCTCCCTGCATTCCTGTGCTCCAGCCCAAAGAAAAAAAACATGCAATTCTTGAAAACAAGAGCCTGCCGATGTTAGCAAAGCCCCTAAATGTCCATGCTTCTGTGTGTCCCTGGCTGTGCAAGCTCGTCTGGGTTTTCTAAAGGAACCGAGGGCAGAGTGAGTGAGGGGTGCCATCTCGTGGAGGGACCCTCTGTGTCCGGTCAGCTTGTGTGACCTCTGTGGACTGACTGGGAGTTGTGGCAAATCTGGCCAGAAATGGGGCCTGGTCTCGGATGGTGTCCCAGCGTTATGTGGATTTAGGGACAGTGAGGAATGTGACCGCTCAGGAGGCTGTGCTGCGAAGATTTGGGGGCAGGGAGGAGGGTGTCAGGTCCAGGGAAGGGCCTGACCAAAAAGTGGGGTGGGAAGGGAGGCTCAGAGGAAGGCGAGCCACCTGGCTTTCAGGACGACTAGGAGAGAGTCTATCCTGACAGAAGCCCCACAACAGCTGCCCTGGGCCAGGGTGTTTAGGGAAGGGGAGACTGCACTGGCTTTGAGCCACCCTCACTCCCTCCGTATGGAGGGGTGGGAGCTGGGGCTTCTGTGAAAGGGGCCATGAATGGACCCAGCCAGGAGACCCAGGGGCCAAGGGCATCTGCTGGCCCAGGCCCTGGTGCTCTGTCTCCCCGATGTCCAGATCACACCCTTTGCTGTTCTCTACCCAGAGCCTGAAGCCCATGGACCACAATGGGCTGGCAGACCCCTGTGACAAGCTGCACCTGCGGTCAGGAGCCAGGAAGCTGAGGGAATCTCACCCAGGCCTGCCCACCAGCTGTGCCCACTCACGGTGATGGGGCCTGGGCTGGGCTGGGGGCATCCAGGGAGGCCCACAGCTGCCACTAATGCTCAGAGCCCAAGCAAGCTGATGGGACCTCAGCCATTCACCTCCACGAAGAATACCCAGTCTACCCCACACTTGGGATGCCTTCCAGGGACCTCACAAGTCAGCGTGACCTATCTGCTGATCTGGGGAAAGCCCTGGGCATTTCCGGGCCGGCGTCTTAGAAGAATCATTCTCAGCTGGTTACTGTGATGTGCAGACAAAGGCCTGTGGTCAGATCACATTGGGAAATGCCGTTCAACAGGTTTCTTCACTGTGGACTCACCAGAGCCTTTCATGTGCTGAAGGGCTGCTCCTTGACTCTCCGTAAGGGGGATGAAGGAGGCCACATCTGCCCAGTGTATTTGACCACAGAATCTCATTCCCATGCTTGATGGGCCGAGAGGCGACCGCACATGTACTCAGGGCACCAGCACAACTGGTGCGTCTAGGAGAGGAGAGAAAAAACTGATGTTAAATGAAAGCATCAAGGTGACCTTGAGCGGCAGAAAATCAGAACTTCTCAGACTTTCGTTCTGTGCATCCTACACTTCAGTGTTGTTTTATTTTTAATTCCATGGGGCAGAGTCTGAGTTGACTTGAGGGCCTAAATGTGTAGGCCTGGCGCCCCCTGCAGTCCGGGAGGACCACCCCCGAAGGAACATGGCGCCTTCTCTGGGGAAGGCAGGGCTATAGGGACACAGCAGTGCCCCACCACCGACTCCCGGGGAAGACATGGCTCCCATGCCAGGCCTCAATGTCCTGATGCTGCAAGTGGGGCTCGGATGTGAGGGCTGAGGTCGAGTGTGACCAGGGAAGTGTGCCTGACGCAGGAGCACAGTGACCCCTAACTCACGGGACTGGAGCTGGCAGGGCTTGGCTGCCAAATTGTAGGAAGTCCCCAGGACTCTCGCCAGTGTTTTATAAAGAGCAGGCTCCTTATAGACAAGCTCCTGAAAGCAGCGTGAGAGGGATTCCTGTGTCCTCTCCACAGTGGGGAACCTGACGCTGCTACAGAGCTGGAATTGCAACCCCGGGCTCTCTGACCGCCAAGCCTGGGCCGGGTGTGGTGGGCATTAGACCGCATCAAACATGGAGCTCAGAGTCGCTGGCACAGGAGGAAGGAGTGGCAGCCACATTCCAGCTCGGAGGGGTCACCGCACGCGGTATGCCCAAGGAAAGGATGTGTTCTAGGCAGAGCGGACAGTCCGCAAAGGCAGGGCATGCCCTGGGAAGGATACTCCAGTTCCACACCAGGCCCCCTGCAGAACTCCCCACCCTATCGCCCCGGGGCATCAGGGACTGGAGGTGGGTCGTCCTTGGATGAGCCTCCTATGGCTGCTGCAACAAATGACCACAAACTTAGAGGCTAAGAGCAAGGCACTTATTACCTGACTGCTCTGCAGGTTAGAAGTCCAACCGTGGTCTCCTGGGCTAAACTCAAGGCAGGACTGTGTTCCTTCTGCAGCCCGGGGATTCCATCCATTTCCTGGCTCTTTTCAGCTTCCAGAGGCTGCCAGCCCTCCTGGGCTGGTGGCCCCTTCCTCCCCCTTCACAGCAGGCCCTGTTGCATCTCTCTGGCCTTCCTCCTTGGTGACATCTCACTCCAACTCTCTTCTCTGTCCTTCTGCTTTTAAGGACCCTATGACCCCATTGGGCCGCCCAGACAATCTAGGATGATCTCCCTATTTTAGAGTCAGCTAATTCAGGCTTGCTCCATCTGCAGCCTCACTTCCCTTTGGCCATGCCAATAACATATTCACAGCCTCCAAGATTAGGATTCGGCCATCTCTGGGGGCCATTGCTCTGTCTACCACATCCTTTAATGCTAATAAGATCATTTTTTTCCTCTCTTTAGGCAAATAGGCTCAGAACAAAAGTTCTCCGTAACACTCTGAACCTGTGTGGAACGAGACCCTCACTTCCTATGGGGTCACAGATGAAGACCATTTGTGCAAGACCCTGCAGTGGGTGAGGGCCCTGGGCTGCCTGCTTCCTCCCCAATCCTCACCCAGAGAAACTGATGCTGGTGCAGGGTCAAGTTCAGACCTCAGTCCCAAGTCTCCCACTTTGATCTCTTTCTCCTCTTGAGGGACCTTGAGGATGGAGTCTGCCCCTCCTCTTTGCTGGCATAAGCATCAGGTCATCTGCAATGGAGAAAAGGGTCCCTTGTGCTTGGGAAAAAAAGCAAGCATTCCTCCTGGTTCTCTGGCCTTGCCCTTCCCCTCCACTTCCTGGTTCCCACTGAGTACTCGGGACCTCCAGGTGCTTGCTCACGGCCTCTTGGCCCTACCACCACCGCAGATGTCCTTTTTGGGAGGACTCAGGGGCAGTGCAGGGCCTTGTCTCTGGGGAGGCCTGTGGGGTTGGCTCCACACTATGACCACGACTTTGTAGATTCCCCATGATGTATATTGGATTGTTGACACGTGCACACACACACATTTGGAGCATGTGTAAGTGCACACTTATACCCTTACACACATGTACACATAAAAAATCTGTAATGAAACGTATCAAAATGATAACTGTGATTATCTCCAGGTGGTTAGAGAATAGGTAATTTTTTCTTACATATGTGTCTTGTTTTGTTTCTTCCAAAAGTTCCACAGTGACGATTCATTACTATTGTGATATGGAAAAACAACAAATGTGATTTAGAAACCTAATCTATAATGGCTGTAATACTAAAATAATTTGGTCGGGGCACAGTGCCTCACACTTACAATCCCAGCAATTTGGGAGGCTGAAGCAGGAGGATGGCTTGAGGCCAAGAGTTTGAGACAAGCCTGGGCAACATAGTAAGACCCCTATCTCTACAAAAAAAAAAATAATAAAGTTAAAAAAGAAATGAAATAATTTAACACTTTGGTAAAAGAGAGTGAAAACACATTTCGGGAGTAGACTACATGAAGGCTGGAAATCCACTGCGCTGAGTGGCTGACTTTTATCCTAATGTCCCAAAATGGAACAGCCAAACATGGCTTTAGAAACGCTTTGGGCACCTGCCAGCAAATGTGGTGTGTACTTCTCTGGAGAGGAAACCCACTGGCCCAGTTTGGAAAAGAATCTCATAGGAGACCGTATCTGATTTATTTGTTTATTGAGACAGGGTCTCATCCTGTCACCCAGGCTGGGGTGCAGTGGCACAATCTCAGCTCACTGCAGCCTCAACCTCTTGGACTCAAGCAATCCTCCCATCTCAGCCTCCTGAGTAGCTGGGACTACAGGTGTGTGCCACCATGCCCAGCTAATTTTTTAATTTTTCTTTTGTAGAGATGGGGTTTTGCTATGTTGACCAGGCTGGTATTGAACAAACTCCTGGCTTCAAGTGGTCCTCCCACCTTGGCCTCCCAAACTGCTGGGATTACAGGGGTGAGTCATCACACCTGGCCTTGTATCAGATTTAGTACTGATTATATTTTGACTTATTGTAAGTTTAGTATGTCATCATTTCAGAATACTCTCGTTCTCGAAAGAATGGAGGCTACAACAGCCTGAGGCACCATTCAAGAGTTCCTAGCTGGAGCTGTAAGTGGAAGCACAACTCACAGGCTTGCTGACAGTAGTAGTAGCAGTAGTGATAGGAACTGATGTTGGGGCACTCCTTCCAACACTGGAGATGCTAATCAAATGGCATTTTAGCAGGATGAGCAGGATCCTGTCCTCACTAACCAGGTGTATTTTTGGTACAAGTAACCCCAGGGGTGCTTACTGGCACCGGAGGGGCAGTTTCAGGTCTGAGGTTTGTGATAGACAAGGTGGAGTTAGAAGTAAGCAGGCCGTACAGCAGAGGACACCAACAGGGAGGCTCGCAGTCCAGAGCTTTGCATGGTAGTCATCATCAGGAGGTTTTCACCAGCTGTAGAGACAAGGCCCTGAATGAGAAGCACTAACATAAAGCAAAGGCAGCAGAAGCAATAACCAGAGTGGGGTATGTCTGTCTGTAGGCCAGAAATGTGATTCAGTCCATGTTACCTTATCACTAGAAACCTAAAGAGGGTGATGTGCTTCCCAGGGCATCATCCAGGATGTTTTTCTAGTCTGCCAGCTGTCAGCTCACTGTCACCCAGGGTTGATTCTGCAGTTGGGTTCCAGAACCCCCAGTGGGACAGCTGCTGTGTCTCAAAGAGGATCAAATACAGGGTGGTTGGTGGCACACCCATCCCTGTAACAGTAACTGGGTAGGGAGAGGTGAGGAGCTCTGGAGATGCCAGTGCCCATGGTGGGTGGCCCTGAGGTGTGGGTAGCACCCCTGAGAAGACAGGTAAGTGGAAAATGTGATTCAAGGATTCCTTTCCTAGGGCCAGGACAAGGGCTATGGCAGCATCAAAGTTCAGTTGTTCCACAGTGGGGTGGCAGGTTGGCCTGAAGAACCATGCAGAAAGACCGAAAGGTGGGCTTGTCTCCTGGGTGTGGAGATGAGGAATAGTGGCAGCAGTAGGCAGCTGTTAATATGGGCTGGGACCAGGGGCAGACACTAGTGCCAAGAAGGAGTCCAGGGGCCAACTTATTTACAAAGAAGGGATGTTTTTCCAACAGTACACACATTCTCTCCATTAGCTCACCACAGTCTGCTGGTATGGAAGGTGAAATGCCCAGGTGAATGCCATTCCCCAGTGCCCACTGTTGGTGACCTCAATTGTAGAATGGGTTGGACTGAGTGACATGGGGGTTGGGTTCCACGAAGGAGTCAGGACTGAGGTAGGAAGAAGACTTTCTGGGCTGTTGACCATCAACAGAAAAGCAAGGAGCAGGCTGGGGTAGGTGTCAACAAGAATGAGCATAGCTGGCGAGGCCTGCTTCTTGCTGGAGTAGGCCAGTAAAATCGACTTGCCACTTGGCATGTGGGTAGTCACCTCCCCAAATGTGACTAAGGGAGAAAAAAGACTGATGTCTCATCAACAGAGCAGCCAATCTTGGATGGCCCAAGCAACTGAGCTGGGTGGGACAAGAAAGGCCATGTGCAAATCTAAGTTGACAGTCAGGTCCCAAAGTCAGGTGTGCCCAGGAGCTCCAGCTGGTCCAAATACCACAGTTTCAGCTATAAGGGTAGAGATGTGGGTAAGGCAGTCTGCCTTTTTGTCATGTTGAGAGGCAGCATCTTGGTGACTGCTGTGAGCTGACACATGGTGAACAAGTGGCACAATTATTAAGTATCAGCAATGCACAACCAAAGGGAAGCATCCCTGCCCCAGTGCCTGGCCATGGTCATCCAGTATGATGCCACCCACAGCCATCAGTAAAGGACCCAGAATTAGTGAAGATGTAGATTTTGGGATAGCCTTGGATGGTAGAACCAGGACAGTGGCTGTAATTTCTGTCCACTGAGCTGAGTGGCCCTTCCTCTGCAGCTGGAAGGGGGTTATCTGATGCAGAAGGATGGCTGGTAGCTACCCAGAGGACACCTCGGCATGCCCCATCAGTGAAGCAGGCATACGCCTGCTGCAGCAATGTGATGGCCCCCCAGCTGGTGGAAGGGCCCCAACTAACCAAAGGCTGAGTAGGAGCTGTTTATTGGAGATCTTCCTCAGGCACACTGGAGTAGCAGAGACTGAAATCGTTGAGGTGCAGAAACTCCTAAGCATTTGGGCTTGGCTCAGTATTGTGAGGACCATTTCCGCTTGGCAAGAGATGGTCGGTGGTGGTGCCCAGTTTGCAAAGATGAGGATCCTGAACCCAAGGCACAATGGGGATCTATTTTTAATCTGATGGGCTTGGATCCCATTAGTGTCCATCTCAGAGAGGGCTAGGTAAGCTGCAGCTAGCTGTCGCAAGAGTCAAATACATTAAACACAGGCATTTATGCCAAAAGCCTACTGGAGGAAGAGACCTGGATTGGGTAGTCTAAAGCCTCTGTGTGTCAAAAAGTGATGTCCTTGAAACCTAAAGCTACATCTGCAAGTCTTTCCTCCAGAGGACCAATGGAAGAGCCTCCTGGATTGCCTGCTGGTCAGCCCCTAAAGCTGCTTCTGGAGAGGGCCTGAGTGAAGGTGGATGCTCATAGGTGACCTGAAAAATGGAACTTATTGGAGGTTTGCCATATGTTTTCTCCAGAAGCCAACAATGCCTGGGGTCTTCTTGGTGGAAATGGGAATCCCTGAGGGTAAGGAGCCTGAGGCCAACTGGTTGTAGATTTGTCTGCCTTCCTTACTGTAAATATAACCTCACAATTTGGACTCAGTGGGGGAAAGGGTGGGAAGTGGGGTAAGGGTTAAAAGACTACTACACATGGGATACAGTATAGACTGCTGGGTTGGTGGGTGCACTAAAATCTCAGAAGTCACTGCTAGCTAAATAACTTATCCATGTAACCAAACACCACCTATTCTCCAAAAACCTACTGAAAAAATTTTTTAAAAGTAACAATAGCTTAACAATGTTGAAAAGAATATAAGAATATAATAGTTCTTTTCTGATACAATTACATTTTCAATGTTATTAATTTAATATAGTTGGGAATTCAGAAAGGTCAAAGGATGAGCTACTTTTTAGATTTTTAAGAGGAAATGTCAATTAGAATCTTTTTTGTTTTGCCATAAATAATGTCATATGCTATTTGGTATGTTGGAAATTTTTCTTCTATTATTTGATGAAAATCAAAGATTCATTACACAAACTAATTTTTTCAACATCAAATGTTTGTAATATGTGCAAATTATAATTTTAAGAATTTCCCTTAGAAATTCATGCATTCACAGTGTTGATCTCCAGAACGAGGATTGAATATATTAGTTAGACATCAGTTTCTTGATGTTTTCAATAATATAGTCTGGCAATTTCTTCTGTTTCTTAGCCTTTTGTATATAATACTTGGATATTATCCATATTACTGAAATGCAAATTTATTGAAAGGATACTGGCATGTCCACTGAGATTTACAGTGTATCAGTTTTGGAAAAATCCCATCTCATTATATCAAACTGTACTAAAATAAGAGCAAAAAATTTGCAAACCATATACCTTCAAGTAATTAGTCACTTGTTCAGGTCTGCCCCTTGAATTTCTCTGTTTTTGGAAGAAATCAGTGAGTAGAGACTTTAACTTGGATATTCCACATTTAAAGAATGCCAGTTTAAATTCCATTCTTCCAATAAAATTAACATTTTACATCAAAAAAAATAAGTAAATACAACCCCACAATTTGATGAAAATGGCAGACTGTACAACAGTCTTATATGGGACGATGGCTCATCCCTATTGAGTTGTGTGGTTAGTTGTCAATACAAGGGCCCATCAGACTTCTCCCTCTTTGTTTATCAGCCAGAAGGACATTATCCACATAGTGCCACAAGTGGACAACAGGTGGCAGTCAGAGGGTAGCTAGATCAGGCAATGCAATCTTGAGCCAGCGGAGGATTGTTGAGATAGTCCATCAGATGCCTCCTAACCGTGTACTGTCAGCCTTCAAATCTGAAGGTGAGCTGCGCCTGATCTTCTTCACAAATAGACACAATAGAACACGTTTGCCAGTCAGTAACAAAACCAACAGGCAGAAGCATCCTGAACTTCTTCCAAGACAATGACAATGCTGGGTAAGGTGGCTCCAAAAGGACATACAGCCTTGTTGAGAGTGTGGTGATTAGCAGTGAGCCTTCATTCCTTTCCCTGGTCTTGAAAAACGGTCATTGGTGAGTTAAAAGGCGAGATGGTGGGTTTCAGAACCAGTTCTACTAACTGGGCAGATCCCCTCTGTGCCTTGCTTGGGTGGTATGAGGTACTGACCACCTGGAGGAGTCTGGAGAGCTTTAAAGGTTCCCAGTAGGCATGACCAATCATCAGTGCAAAGAACTTGGTGGGGCAAGACCTTCAGGTGGGGAACTGAAGCACCAGGATGTCCTGGCCAATGACAGGAAATGGTCACTGAGAGGATGGGCAGGAGTTACACTGGTGCTAATGGGAGGATGAGTCCTACCTTAACAGTGAGCATGGCAGGCATCCTAAGGGCTCATCTTCCTCTCAGTTCACCAATGGGCACAGGAAGGCTGGTGCACTGCATGGGCAAAGCAGGGATAAGAGTGACCCATGATCCAGTGTGTCATAAGGCTATACATGTCTACAGGTTTGGCCACCAGGGTTAGATGTGATAATCTGACAGTAGAAAAAAAGCATCTGGCTAAATCCATCATATGATTAAAAACTATCCAAACTAGAAATTGAAGAGGACTTCCATAATCTGGTCAAGTGCATCTATGAAAACCTACAATAAACATCCTAAAGTAAGTCAGTGGGGAAAGAATGTTTTCTCCATAAGATTGGAAACAATACATGAGTCATCACTTTGACCACTTCCATCAACATTCTACTGGAGGATTTTGCTCAAGAACTCATGCCAGGAAAAAAATCAGCCAGTGGATCTTCAATAAAGTTAATGTGGAAAGGATACCCTATTTAATAAATGGTTCTGAGAATAGTGGCTGACCAGATGCTTAAGAATGAAACTGGAACCCTATCACTCACCTGTAAAAATTAATGTAAGATGGATCAAAGGCCTAAATGTAAGATCTAAAACCATAAAGATCCTAGAAGAAAACCTAGGAAAACTATTCCAGACCTGGGAATGCTCAGACACTGTTGGTGGGAATGTCAACTAGTTCAACTTCTATGGAAAAAGCAAGGAGGTATCTCAAAGAACTAAAAATACAACTCCCTTTTGCCGCAGCAATCCCACTGCTGGGTATGTACCCAAAGGGAAAGATCATTATTTGAAAAGCACTGCACTCCCATGCTTACTGCAGCATAGCTTACAACAGCAAGGTCATGGAAACAACGTAAGTATCCACCAACAGTTCATTAGATAAAATGTGGCACATATACAACACAAAATCTGAGACAGTCATTAAAAAAAACAAAATTGTGTCCTTTGCAGCAACACATACAGCTGAAGGTCATTATCCTAAGTGAATTAATGCAGAAACAGTCAAACATTGCATGTTCTCATGTATCAGGTGAGAACAATGGGGACACGTGGACACGAAGATGGAGAGAATACACTCTGGGGATTCAAAAAGTTGGGGGGAAGAATTGAAAACGTACCTACTGGGTACAACCTCCAATATTTGGGTGATGGGTATGCTAGAAGCTCAACCCTCACCATTGTGCATGTAATATACATGTAACAAGCACGTGTACCTTCTGAATCTAAAAATAGAAAAAGGAAAAAAGTCAAAGAAAAACATCCCGAGAATCCAGGGAGCAGCAGCTACTGCCTCCACTGCTCACTGCAGCCTGCAGATTCTGTGCTGGCAGCTCCTGCCTGCGGGGCAGTGGAACTGGGGAGAGTGGCGGGATGGGCATAGGTGCCAGGGCCAGAGCCCAGGAGTGGCGCTGGGTGGGGGCCTGGCCGGCCTCTGCCTTGCACCAGAGCAGGGGCGCCTGGTGAAACGGGCAACCTGATGCTCTCTGGGCCCTGCCCACGTTACCCTGCCATTCACCCTCCTTCGCACATCTCTGTGCCGTGGGCCCCCATAGGAAGTGGCCACATCCAGACTCACCAGACCTGAGATGTTAGAGGATGGAGAAGCCTTTGCCACGGGAAAAATCCTCCAGGAACACATGAACAAACCTTTGCCTGCACCCAGGACATCCTTCTATACAGCTGGCCTACAAGGGTCTGCACACACTCTTTGGCTAACCCTATTGCAGAGAAGTACATGAGCCCAGCCTCCATGGCAGGTGCAAACCTTTGCCTACC
Source organism: Plecturocebus donacophilus (assembly GCA_004027715.1). Taxonomy (NCBI): domain Eukaryota; kingdom Metazoa; phylum Chordata; class Mammalia; order Primates; family Pitheciidae; genus Plecturocebus; species Plecturocebus donacophilus. Next base: position 11,586 of record PVKP010034850.1, on the reverse strand, counting down.
TTTTATAATGGCTGAATGCAAATGCCATATCCTGGAAGACTCTTTCTGATAGGAAGAGAGCCGACTCTGTACTACAACACGGATTGGATAATCTTACCAATCAGAGTTGGAGATCATCCAATCAGAGATGGAGACTATTATCCAATAAGAGATGTCAAAAAGAGAAGGTTTCTTCTCTTCCAATCAGAACCAAGCTTCCAAGCTACCGCAGCTGCGCACAGACGTTGTAAAAGGGAGGCAATGGCACATTTCGCCATTTTCTTTTCGTGGAGTTCGGGGGTCTAGTGCTCGTCTGGACTGTGGTCTCACGGACCAGAAGCGTGTGCAGCGCGCCTGCCTCGAGGCCAGCCTCAGAGAAGGCTGTCCCAGGTGCAGGGGAAGCTTCGTTCACCTGTTCCTGGAGGACTTTCCGCCTGCAAGCGCTTCTCCATTCTCCCAGTGTCTCGGGCTTGGTGAGTCCGGATGTGAGTACATACCCGGGGGCCCAGGGAGGGTTCCGAGAGGAACGGAGTGGAGGGAGGGAAGCGAGTGCAGCTCGCCAAGGCAGAGACCAGCCCTCCTGCTGCTAGCGCTGTCTCTTCCAGGGCTCCTGCCTCCTGGGTCCCTGCGGGCCTCCCTCCACCTGGAACTGAAAATAAGTTAGTGAAGCAAAGTTTCGTGAATATTTATTGGCCTTTGCATCTTTTTCTTTATTTTCGATGCTGGCTTTTCTGTTGGGTCATTTGTGTTCTTACATTGATTTGAAGAATTTAAAAAGGTATTCTATAGGCTGGGCGCGGTGGCTTACGCCTGTAATCCAAGCACTTTGGAGGCCAAGGCGGGCGGATCACCTGAGGTCGGGAGTTCAAGACCAGACTGACCAACATGGTGAAACCCCGTCTTAAAAAAAAAAAAAAAAAAAGGTATTCTATAAATTAATCCTTTGTGGTGTCATGCAGATACTTGTTTCCTAGTCTGGTCATTGTTCCTTAATTTTATTTTGCATTTCTTTCTTGCTGTTACATAAGAATCTAATTGATTTTATATATTGATTTTGTATCCTGTTACCTGGCTTAATTCACATATTCATAGCCATCATTTTTGGATTGTGGTAGATTTTTCATGTCTATAGTAATGTCAGCCACATATAATAACAGCTATATTGCTTAAATGTTGGTTCTTAAACCTTTATTTTTCTTTATTGTTTTATTGTCCCGATCACACCTCCTGGATATGGTGTGTTCAGGAAATAGTGCCTGGTTCTGATCCCAGGGAAAAGGTTTCAGTGATTCTGTATTAATTATGTAGTTTATAATTTTATTTTAAACAAACTTAATCTGATTAAGGAAGCTGCCTTCTTTTACATAAGCTAAGAGTTATTTACGACTAATTGTTGAATTTCAATAAATGCTTTTTTTCCATATATTTTAAATGATCATCTTTTTTTCTCCTATTTTTCTGCAAATAGGATATTTTACATGAACTATTTTTGGATGTTAACCAGTTCTGCATTTTTAAATATATCCCACTTGGTATCCATGTGTTATATTTTCACATGTGGTTTAATTAATATGATACAATTTTTAAAAGAATATTTGTATTTCTATTAATGAAAGAGAAGGTCTATAATTTTTTTTCTCTAATGTCCTGTTCACATTATGGTGTCAACGTAATGCTGGTTTCACAAAACAAACTGAAAAATATTTCCTATATTTCTTCTTTTTGGTAAATTTAGGTGTTTTCTTCCTTAAATATTTGAAATATTTCTTTAGGCATGGAATTTCCATGTGGAACGGTATTTGTTGACTGGTTTGATTTTTAATAATTCAAATCTGTTGCTATATGTAGAAGTTTTCTTATTTTATGTTATTTTTGTGTACATTTTAGTAAGTTTCTTTTTCTTTTTTTATCATTTTTTTTTTAAATTTGAGACAGAGTCTCTCTGTCCTCCAGGCTAGAGTGCAGTGGCACATCTTGGCTCATTGCAGCCTCTGCCTCCCAAGTTCAAGCAATTCTCCAGCCTCAGCCTCTTGTGTAGCGGGGATTACAGGCTTGTGCCACCACGCCTAGCTAATTTTTGTGTTCTTAATAGACACGGAGTTTCACCATGTTAGCCAGGCTGGTCTCGAACTCCTGACCTCATGATCCATTTGCCTCAACCTCCCAAATTGCTGGGATTACGTTACAGGTATGAGCCACCGTGCCTGGCTGTAATTTTTAGTTGAGATGGGGTTTCACCGTGTTGGCCAGGGTGGTCTTGAACCCCTCACCTCAGGTGATCCACCCTCCTCAGCCTCCCAAAGCGTTGGGATTATAGGCATGAGCCACCACACCTGGCCTAGCAAGTTTATTTTTCATGTGATGTTATTTGATCTCTGTTGTCAAATTTGTAGTCCTAAGTATTTCGCAGAATCCTCCTAGTATCTTAATACACTGCTCTGTAGAGCAGGCTTCTGTTTTGATTCCTGATATTAGTCTTTTGTGTCTTTTCTCTTGCCTTAATCAGTTTCACAAGTGGTTTATTAAGTATATTAATATTTATAAGCCAACTTTTATCCTTGATTTGTTTCTGTTGCATTTTTTTCCTATTTCATTGATGTCTGCTCTTATTACTTTAATTCTGCATCCTTTCATTTTGATCATTTTCAGTTCTTTAGAAGGAAGTTTATGTGATGGATTTTCAATCTTTTTTCTATTCTAACACATTCCCTTACGGCTGTAAATTTCTGTCTAAGCATGGATTTATCCGGCATCTCATATTTTCCCTGAGATGTTTCCTAACCCTGTGTCTTCAGCTGCGTTGGCCTCCCAGTGTGTCCATCCTGTATTCCTGCAGCCATGCCAAGCTTTCTGTGTCTCCATCCCTGTGCCTGAAGCCTGTATCTTCTCTTCAGCATCACCTTCCTGAAATGACTGAAGCCCACATCTGCCCTTCTGTATCGTCGCCTGGTCTATCCTCTGCCTGCAGTTTATGCCAGCTGTCAAAAGTCTCCATTTCTTGCTCCTGCAGTCCATGCGACCGACCTGTGTGAGTTTCCATCCTGTGTGTTTGCAGCACATTGCTTGCCTTGCGTGTTGCCATTTCCTTACCCTTCAGCCAGTACTAGTCCTCCAAGGCCTCAATCCCTGTGCTTGCAGCCCATTCCGATGTTTTCGTCTGTCTGTCCCCTGAGCTTCTGTCCATGCCAGCTCATGTTTTCTACATTCTCTGTCCCCCTAATCTATGTCCACAGTCAGTTTTCATCCATGCTTTTTGGGCCATGTCTGCACTTGTGTGTCTCCTTCCCCTATACCTTCAGCCCATTTCTGTCCTTTTTCTGGATCATTTATCCCAGGAGACTATGCCCAAAACTCCTATCCCCAGTGTTCGTACCTGCATCCAGTCTCTTTCGTTGCTTCCCGTGCCTGTCTTCCTGTGTCTCTCCAGCCCTTATCCATGCAGCCCACAGCAGAATTATTGTGACTCCACCCTGCAGATTACAGCCATATCTACCTTGGGGTGTCTTTATCTCTGTGCTCCATGCCCACACCAGCCTTCACCTACTCCTTGGTCCTGCACCCTTACCCATGTCTGTCTCTGGTGTGCTTCTCTGCCATGTGTCTGTAGCCAGTGTGCTCCCTTTGTATCTGGATCTCCTATGATTGTAGCCCAGGTGTTCTCTCTTGTGCCTGTAGCCCATGTCTGCCCTTGAATGTCCCCATCCTCTGCTTGTCGCCCATCTGCCAGGCCTAGCAAGTTTCCACTCTCGGTGCCTGCCCCCACGTCTCTCTTCAGGGTTTCCACTCATGGTGCCACAGCTTGGTTCCTGGTCTCTACCCTCCTGGGTGGATTCTGGCATTGTGTTGGGGAGAGAGAAGGTAACCCACAAAAGGGAAGGCTGGAATGATGTAATGGGCAAGGAGTACCATTCGGTGGGCTGCACAGTGGTGGAGAAGACATGGCCAGTCAGAATCCTTCCTGTATTGGGGTGCTCACGTGGGGCTGTGCCTGGTGTGGGGAGTGAGGGAAAGCTGGAGCAGGAGGTCTGGAGCCACCTGGCCCTCTTGGACCTGAGACCCTTCCCCCTACAGGTCCTGCCTCCTGGGATCCTGCCCTGCAGTGTTTTTGCCGGGATCCTCTCATCTAAAACTTGCAGTGGCGGGTTTCATGGAGGGTAGAGTTTAGCAAAGGTTTATTGGCATCTGTGCCTTACTTTTCTTCATATGCTTTGCTCATTTTGTGCGTGTTTTTGTAGGGTCCTTTTTGTATGTTGACTTGAAGGATTTATCTTAAATATGTAAATTGATCCTTTATTGGCTCATTTTTGTCATAGACACTTGTTGTCTAGTTTGGTCATTATTTTCTATTGGTTTCATACTAGTGTACATTAATCTGGTTGATAACATTAATGTAACCAGTAAGTTATTAATTGTAAGAGTTTTGAAATTTTCAGGGAATGTCTAGGCATGTAGTAGAGTCATACACATAATTACAATTTTTTTGGTTTAAAAATTAATCCTAATGACTTTTTTTGAGATGGAGTCTCGCTCTGTGGCCAGGCTGGAGTGCAGGGGCCCAGTCTTGGCTCACTGCAACCTCCGCCTCCTGGGTTGAAGGGATTATCTTGCCTCAGCCTCCTGAGTAGCTGGGACTACAGGCATGCACCGCCACACTGAGCTAACTTTTGTCTTTTTAGTAGAGACGGGGTTTCACCATGTTAGCCAGGATGATCTTTTTTTTTTCCTTACTGTATTGTTTCTCCACCACAATGCTGAATAGTGAGTGATAGCAGACATCCTCGTCTGGTCCTGCACTGGGGGAAAAAGGTTTAGATAATTCTGTACTAATTATGTTTGTTATTGGCTCGTATTAGACAGACTTCATCAAATTAAGGAAGTTGCCTTTTTTGTTTTTTTGATGGAGTCTCACTCTTGTCACCCAGTCTGGAGTGCAATGACATGATCTCGGCTTACTGCAACCTCCACCTCCCAGGTTCAAGTGATTCTCCTGCCTCAGTCTCCTGAGCAGCTGGGATTACAGGCACCTGCCACCGTGCCTGGCTAGTTTTTATATTTTTAGTAGAGACAGGGTTTCACCATGTTGGCCAGGCTGGTCTTTAATTCCTGACCTCAGGTGATCCACCTGCCTTGGCCTCCCAAAGTGCTGGGATTACAGGCATGAGCCACTACGCCCAGCCAGAAGTTGCCTTTATTTATATACTTATTTTTGAGTCGGAGATTCTTGCTCTCGCTGCCCAGGCTGGAATGCAGTGGTGCAATTTCGGCTCACCACAATCTGCCTCCCAGCTTCAAGCAATTCTCCTGCTTCAGCCTCCCGAGTAGCTGGGATTACAGGCATCCGCCACCACGCACAGCTAATTTTGTATTTTTATTAGAGACGGGGTTTCTCCATGTTGGTCAGGCAGATCTTGAACTCCTGACCTCAGGTGGTCCACCTACCTTGGCCTCCCAGAGTGCTGGGATTACAGGCATGAGCCACCATGCTCAGCCTGTCTTCTTTTATATTTTACTCAGTTGTTTTTGTGGTTCAATTTTAAATTTTATTAAATGCTTTAAAAACCTTTTTGTCTAAATGATCTTATCTCTTTTCTCCTGTATTTTTCTGCTAATAGGATGATTTACATGATTGATTTTAAATGTTAAGGACCCTTGCATTTTGGTATATATTCTACTTAGTAGTGATCTGCTGTGTTTTCATAGGTGGCGTCATTCATATAATATTTTGCTTAGAATATTTGTGGCTCTGTTTATTTTTTTATTTTATTTTTTTTGAGATGGAGTCTTGCTCTATCAACACACTGGAGCGCAGTGGCGCAATCTCGGCTCACTGCAACCTCTGCCTCCCAGGTTCAAGCGATTCCCCTGCTTGAGCCTCCCATGTAGCTGGGACTACAGATGCACACCACCATGCCCGGCTAATTTTTTTTTATATTTTAGTAGAGACAGAGTTTCACCCTGTTGGCCAGGATGGTCTCAATCTCCTGACCTCATGATCTGCCCACCTCGGCCTCCCAAAATGCTGGGATTACGGGCGTGAGCCACCGTGCCTGGCCGGCTCTGTTTATTAAAAAGGAGATACATGGTGTTTATGAAAAAGGTGACATAATTTTATTCATTTTTGTTCCATAATGTGTCCTGGTCCAATCGTGTCTCAATGTAATGCTGGCTACACACACAAAAAATTAAATATTATCTTTATTTCCATTTTAGTGTTTTTCTTTCTGAAATATATGAAGTATTCCAGAATTATGAACTTGGAGTTTTACTTGTGGACTATTTTATTTGTTGGTTTGATTTTTTTTCCCAGGAATTTATTCAATTTGTTTAGCAGATATAGGAGTTTTTCTATTTCATACTATGTTTGGGTTAGTATGGGTAAGTTGGTTGTTAAAAGTGGTGCATTTTGTTCTCTGAATTTTTAGACCCACATATTTCATGAAGTTCTCTTAATTCTTGTTAAGCTCTACAGGCTCTGTAAAGAATGTGTCTGTGTTGATTCCTGATATTGATTTGTGTTCACCTCTTTTTCTTAATCACATTGAAAAATGGTTTATTGATGTTATTTGTTGATTTGTTTCTATTATGCTTTATTTTTTACTTATTTATTGATGTCTGCTGTTACCTTTTTTATTGCCTTTATTCTGTATTCTTCCAATTTGATTTTCTCTGGTTTTAATCCTTGAGACGAGAGCTGAGAGGATTGACTTTTCAGTCTCTCTCTGTTCTAACATACTCACTTAGGGCTGTATGTTTCCACTAAGCTCTGACCTACTAGCATCCCCTGCATGCACTCTACTGTTTCCAACTCCTGTGCCTGCAGCACTGTCTGCCTCTCAGTGTCTCCACCCGTGTCCCTGCAGACGTGCCATGCTTTGTGCATCTTCATCCCTGTGTCTGACTTCTGCATGTTCTCTCCATGTCTGCCCTTGTGTGTTGTCAGGGTTTGCTGTCCTCTCAGCCTGCAGTACAGATCTTGCCTAGATTGTCTCCTTCCCCTGCGCCTGCATCCCATGCCAGTCTTCATTTGTCTTCAGTTCCTCTGCATGTAGCCCATGTCTTCACTCATGTGTATCCATTCCTTGTCCATGTGGCCCATGTCAGGACACCTGGGTCTTCACTCATCACCTAGAGGTCCATTTCCATCCTCAGATGTCTTCATTCCCCAGCTCCCCTGTGCCTGCAGACATGTCTGCCCTCAAGTGCTGCCATGGCACGTGCCTGTGGTCAGTGCCTTCCTTTTGTATCTGAAATCCCTGTGGCCGTGGTGCTGCCTTTTCTCCTGTGTCCGTCTCCATTCCCCCTGCTGCACCCTAAAGGTCTCATGTGTCTCCATCACCTGTTCCTGCCTCAGGGGTTACAAGTGACACAGTTTGGTTATGTGTTCACCGAAGGTCTACTTGATTCTTTCCAGGTTTTCATCACTGGGATAAAGCTGCTGTGTGTGTTTTCTTGTTGTTTTGTACTTGAATGTGTTTTCACACCAGTTGGGTAAATGTGTAGGAGCACGAGTGCTGCATACTACGCTGATGCTGCAGTTTCCTTCACAATAACATGCCATGCTATCTTGGGAAGTGGCTATGCTATTATGTAGTCCCCCCAGTAATGAAGGAGAGTTCCTGTTCTGTATCCTTGCCAAGGATTGACAGTGCTGGCTTTTGCTTGTTTGTTGTTTATGTAACTGTCCTAATCGATGTATAGGGTATGTTTTAATTTAATTTTATTTTATTTTATGTTTTTGAAATGGAGTCTCGCTCTGTTGCCAGGTGGAGTACAATGGCATGATCTCAGCTCACTGCAGCCTCCACCTCCCGAGTTCAAGCCATTCTCCTGCCTCAGCCTCCTGAGTAGCTAGGATTACAGGCACATGCCACCACGCCCAGCTAATTTTTGTATTTTTAGTAGAGGTGGAGTTGCACCATGTTGACCAGACTGATCTCAATCTCCTGACCTCATGATCTGCCTGCCTTGGCCTCCCAAAGTGCTGGGATTACAGGTGTGAGCCACCGTACCCGGCCTTAGTTTGCTTTTCCTTAGTGTACAGTGCATTACTTTTTCTCCTAATTCCTTAGTGTTCACTATATCTTTATATGCTTATTTTCCATCAGAATATCTACTATTGGGAAGTGTTACTACGTATATGTGTCCCTTTGTTAAGTGTAGTTTGTTTTCTTACTGCTGAATTTCACAAGTAGTTGGCATAGTTTGCATGCAAGTCCTTTTTCAGTTAAGTGTTTTGCAAAGACTTTCTTTAAAGATAAGTCTGGCAAGGATGCCCTCTATCACCATTCCTATTCAACATAGTATTGGAAGTTCTGGCCAGGGCAGTCAGGCAAGAGAAAGAAAGAAAGAGTATTCAAATAGGATAAGAGGAAGTGAAATTGTCTCTAATTTGCAAATGACATGATTCTATATTTAGAAAACCCCATCATCTCAGCCCAAAAACTCATTGAGCTGATAAGCAATTTCAGCAAAGTCTCAGGATATAAAATCAGTGTGCAGCAATCACAGGCATTCTTTTACAGCAAGAATAGACAAGCGGAGAGCCAAATCATGAATGAACTCCCATTCACAATTGCTACAAAGGGCACAAAATACCCAGAAATACAGCTTACAAGGGACTTGAAGGACCTGTTCAAGGAGAACTACAAACAACTGCTCAAGGAAATAAGAGAGGACACAAACAGATGGAAAAACATTCTATCCTCATAGATAGGAACAATCAATATCTTGAAAATGGCCATACTACCCCAGGTAATTTATAGATTCAGTGCTGTGCCCATCAAACTATCATTGACATTCTTCACAGAATTAGAAAAAAAACTACTTTAAATTTCATATGGAACCAAAAAAGAGGCTATGTAGCCAAGAGAATCCTAAGCAAAAAAAACAAAGCTGGAGGCATCATGCTACCTGACTTCAAACTGTACTACAAGGCTGCAGTAACCAGAACAGTATGGTACTGGTACCAAAACAGACATATAGACCAATGGAACAGAACAGAGACCTCAAAAATAACACCACACATCTACAACCATCTGATATTTGACAAACCTGGCAAAAACAAGCAGTGGGGAAAGGATTCCCTACTTAATAAATGATGTTGGAAAAACTGGCTAGCCATATGCAGAAAACTGAAAGTGGACCCCTTCCTTACACCTTATACAAAGAGTAACTCAAGATGGATTAAAGACTTAAATGTGAAACCCCAGACCACAAAAATCCTAGAAGAAAACCTAGGCAGTACCACTCAGGACATAGGCATTGGCAAAGACTTCATAACTAAAACACCAAAAGTAGCTGCAACAAATGCCAAATTTGCCAAATGAGATTTAATTAAACTAAAGAGCTTCTGCACAGCAAAAGAAACTAGCATCAGAGTGAACAGGCAACCTACAGAATCGGAGACAATTTTTGCAGTCTATCCATCTGACAAAGGTCTAATTTCCAAACTCTACAAGGAACTTAAACAAATTTACAAGAAAAAAGTAACCCCATCAAAAAGTGGGCAAAGGATATGAAGGGACATTTCTCAAAAGAATACATTTATGTGGCCAACAAACATGAAAAAAAGTTCAACATTACTGATCATTAGAGAAATGCAAATCAAAACCACAGTGAGATGCTATCTCATGCCAGTCAGAATAGCAATTGTTAAAAAGTCAAGAAACGATAGATGCTAATAAGGCTGTGGAAAAACAAGAATGCTTTTACACTGTTGTTGAGAATGTAAATTATTAGTTCACCATTGTGAAAGACAGTGAGGTGATTCCTCAAGGATCTAGAATCAGAAACACCATTTGACCCAGCAGTCTTATTACTGGGTACATACACCAAGGAATATAAATCATTCTACTATAAAGACACATGTACACCGTTTATTGCAGCACTATTTATAATAGCAAAGACATGGAACCAACCCAAATGCCCGTCAGTGATAGACTGGATAAAGAAAATGTGGTACATATACACCATAGAATACTAGACAGCCATAAAAGAGAGCTCATGTTCTTTGCAGGGACATGGATGAAGCTGGAAACCATCATCCTTGTTTGTTTAGGGGGTGAGATTTATTGGCTCCATAAGCAGTACATGAACTTTTACCCATTTATAAAGCCAGATTGTCGGCTGATAACAGTGGCTCATGCCTATAATCCCAGAACTTGGGAGGCCGAGGTGCTTGGATCGCCTGAGGTCAGGAGTCCGAGACCAGACTGGCCAACATGGTGAAACCCTGTCTCTACCAAAAATACAAAAATTAGCCAGGCATGGTGGCGGGCGCCTGTGATCGCACCTACTTTGGAGGCTGAGGCAGGAGAATTGCTTCAACCCAGGAGGTGGAGGTTGCACTGAGTTTACACCACTGCACTCCAGCCTGGGCAACAGAGAGAGACTCCATTAAAAAAAAAATTAGACTGTCATTTCTTCCTTATTGCTTTTTAACAGTTCTTTATGTATTCATGATATAAGTCCCATGTCAAATAATTGTGTGGCAAATACCTTCATCCAGTGTGCCTTAAATTTCCTTCTTTTGAAGAACAAAGTTCTTAAGTCTAATTCGTCAATCTGTTTTCTAACAGTTAGTGCTGTTTGTATTCTGCGTAAGACCTGGTTTACTTCAAGATAATGAAGATACTGTCCTATGTCTTCCTGTGAAAGTTTTATTCTTCTGTCTTTCACACTAAGTAGAAACTGTCTTTAAAATCACCCACTCCTACTGCATTTTTACAACATTTTGCTAAACCTTCCAAAGATTCTGGTACCACAGCCCTCCCTTCCCGGCCTCAAGTCTTTTGGGGAGGTGGGGACAGAGAAAGAAAGAAGCTGGCAAGGAAAACCCAGCCTCAGCCAAGACCTAGCCCAGACAGTAAATTAGCACGGCGGGAGTCTCTGTCATGTCAGCAGTCAGATGTCTTAAAACCAGAATCTACCCAGATTATATATATCTTGCATCTTTGTCATTACCTTTTTTTCACTTTATGTCAAAAAAAAAAAAAAAGAAAAGAAAAGGAAAGAAAGAAAGAGAAAGAATCCCAGCGCCGAGGCAGGAGGATGGCTTGAGCCACGAGTTTAGGTCAACAGTAAGCTGTGACTGCGCCACTACACTCCAGCCTGGGTGTCAGAGGGAGACCCTGCTTGAGAAAAAAGAAAACAAAACAAAAACCTGTTATGTTGCTGACCAGTAATAGAGGCTCCCAAAGTGTAAACTTGCCTCAGACCTGTTTGTTCTTCCTCCTATTGTGTCCACTCTGCCTCCACCCCGTTCTGAGGCTGGACCATGCCACGAAGGAAGGCCCCCCAGTTACAGCTTCCCCAGCCCGTCAGCCGCACTGCCGAGGACACTGGAAAGAGCAAGCAGCCGGAGGGAGGAGGCTACCTGCAGGAGGTTTAGCGTAAAGAAAATAGGAATGAGCCATTCGAAAAACATACCAAAAGGTAAAGAGCATCACCATAATGAAGAATCTACATCAACTAATGGGCAAAACAGCCAGTTAGCATTACCAGAAGCTGTGATTTTCGTCTCTGATAAAACAGACTTTAAAACAACAAAGAACACAAGAAACAAAGAGGGACATTACATGGTGGTGAAAGGATCAATGCAACAAGAAG
>PVKP010034849.1:0-23843 GCA_004027715.1 Plecturocebus donacophilus | reverse complement strand
AAAAAAAAAAAAAAAAAAAAAAAAAAAAAAAAAAAGAATAACTGGATGGGCATTAGGGGGAAAAAAGGGCAGGAAAGGACCCACACTCTCATTCAGAAGTTCTTTTCTGGATTAATAAAGATAGGAAAATAGGAAGAGATTGGCATGAGTCCCTTTGCAGACAGTGTGAATGGAAGCATAAATAGTAGATGGAGCTCAGAAGCAGTTCATGATCTAGGGAAGTTTGAGAACATTCCTATAATAATGAAACTTTGCCCTTGGAAAACTAGTTCCATATCCATCAGTCCTCAGGGACTTTTAATAACATGCAACTGGGACTGAAGTTATTGAATTGATGAGAAGATTTTTCCATTCACCTTAAAGAAAGGCTCATCACCTTGCCCCTGGGCATCATGAAGCTTTTATTATCCTGCATCACAGTGGGAGAGGGCAAAGCAAAGATCAGAAAGCAAACAAAGGCATCTACAGTAACAATTTGTCTGCCCTGCAATATTTTATTTAGTTCTTTGAGGATGAACTCTCTTTTTACCCATTCTGCGCTACTCTATGAAACTCTGCCTACACTTGGAGGACACTCTCCTCATTTGTTAGCTGAACCAAGACAAAAGCAAAGCAAGACACACACCAACTTCTTGCTTATACTTCTCAGGCACACCTTTCAATATCTTGGTAGTAGGGGATGATCCAGGCTTTTTAGGGCTGATGTGTGTGCAATGTGGGGAGGCCTTCTTTAAGAAAAGGAATAACAAAATTAAAAAACTCTAAATTAGGTGTGAGAGTGAATATTTACTTATTTAGAAGAAAAAAAGGAGTCACAAGAAAGCTAGAACTTAAAAGGGCTGGTAAATACTATAAACATAAAAACTGCCAGAAATATGATATCTAATCAATTGCCCAATGCACTCCACAGTACTTTTTCTTTTTACATTTTTGACTAAATACCCTTGTGTCACTTCTTCATGTGAAAGAAATATTGAAATATTGTCTTCTAGAGAAACTAGAAAGATAAGCCAGGTTTCCTCTAATATGGTTGACTGATTTTTTTAACTTCCAAATTTTTGTTGAAAATATGTTTTTCAGCTTATTGTCAAATTCAGTGGGAAACTAATGTACAGTTTCTTTCATATATGCATTGTTTTAGGCATACTCACCCTTTGCAGTACTTTTATAGTTTTATACTCTAAAGATGTAATTTGGATTGATTCTCTTTTATGTGATTCCCTCCAAAAAAAAATGCATCATGCATTTCTGATTTTCAGTGCTGTACTTCCTCCACCAGGAGGAAATTTCTGGTTGACTAGGCATCAATGAGGACTCAATCTTGTACTTAAGTTTTACATGTCTGATGATTGGAAGAATTTTACACAGAGTAGCTTCTGGCATGTAAACTTGTGTTCTCTCCCTGCCTACATATTTTTGCCACTGGAAGATGGAGGACATGGTCACACCATCCCTGACCTGGCACATTCATTTTGCAATGTCTGGTTCGGTTAACACTCTTGATGGTAGAAGTATTCCCAAAAGTCATTCCTATATGCAGATGGCTAGCAATCACTTAACCATATATAAAAGTGACCTCAAGCCACATAAATATATCTCATGTAAATACAACCCCCCTCAATTTCCCTTAAGCCAGAGTCCAAAAATGCCTGTGGTCACTGCAATGACTCTCAGCATGTGGGGAGATAAGAGGAAGTAGGAGCCGAATTGGAAAGAGATAATTGTAGTTAAAATATCTTACTTTGAATATTTTACAGAAAGGAATAGCCATGTAAATACATTAGGCCCTGTCCCAAGGGCCTTGAAACTGGGGCTTATGCACATTAAGAGCCCTGAAACCTCAATTTTGATAGTTTTACAGTAAATCCACTTCTTGATGAAATGAATCATGTGACTAGATTGCTCTTAGCAAATTTTCAATCTCTACAAGCTTGGGTTATTTACTTGAAATTTAAGCAACCACTAATGCTGAAGTCCAAGTAGAGAATATAGGACCAGCCTCTGTCTAGTATAGCTGGGAGTGGTGAGCCTGGATTAGGAGGCTTTGATGAGGAGACTGAATGTTCTGTGTCTCCAAAGTGTCTGGTGTCAGTGTTGGGTGCTGAGAAGATAAACAAAACGAGGCATTGTTCTTGCCCTCGGGGAGTTTTGATATGTCTCCCCAGGCAGGACATGTCCTTAAAGTGACAGAAACATCATGGGCCACATGTGCTGGAGAAGGGAGTTGGGAGAACTGGGTCAATCATGAATGGTTTCCAGGTTGAATTTGAGGTGAGTGTGGAGGGCAGGGGACATGTTTAAAAGCAGGAGAGGGAAAATTACACAAATGATTAATGTGTGATTCTTTCCTGATCTACTCCTGTTGAACAATGACCTGGTTAGAGTCTCCAAATTAATGGAAGTGAGGAGAAAGAGAAGACAGAGGCAGTGGCGTGCGAGGCAAGAGGTGCTTGCTAGAGGAACTCCAGATGTGAGATCAAAATTTGTGGGCAGAACTGCCTTTCTTCTTACCTGGTAAAGACCCCGGGTATCATTCAACAGACTTTTCGAAGGTTGAATAAAAGAGGAAATCATAATTGTATAATATGCTCCCAGTACAATAAGAGTTGGGAGAAACCTATGGGTTAGAATGAGGTATTTCCCTCCTTATTACAGGAGGAAACTTTTGGTAGTGGGAAGCTGAAATAAAGTTTTTTATTTTTATATTTTGCAGGAGCCATTAGGGTGAATGTGACTAAGATGATGAAGCCTGGAAGATTCTGCTTATGGTTCCATGAGCTGGAGAGAATCCTGTTGGGGAGGCTAGGGCTGCATGCAGGAGCCACCAGCTGATGGAGAATAAGGCATCAGTGCTGTGTGCTGTGATGCTATTGAGCTGCCTGTAAAATGCCTGCATGGGCAAATCCAAATATGCCAAATGACCCAGGAATAAATTTTTTTAAGTATGTATTTTTACATAATTCTCCTTTTCCTCGAACATAGAAAGCGTCGATTTTCCTGCAGCCTTCACCACTTCATAGTACATGAAGGCAGGCCCCATCCGTCACTGGATTCCCAGTGGTCAGCATGGTGCCAGGCATCTGGTAGATGCTCAATAAACTCTTGTTGGTGAGTGCAGGTGACAGGTGTACAAGAAAGGGACACTTGTAATAATTATTTCCCTTATTTATATAACAGATTCCAATCTAGTCAATAAATAAAGTCTTCTTCCCTAAAGATATGGGAAATATGTAGAGAAGCTACAGGAGAATTAAATGAGCTAATAACCCAGCTATTGGCTACCATTTCCAGTACTTCGATTGGCTTATTCCTCTCACAAAGAAGGATTTACCAAAAAATAGCAAAAGACAAAATGTTGAGAATCATAACTGGTAATAAGGACAAATAAAAGGTGCTAACAGTTTTCTTGGAATGGCAGCTCCTTTCTCTTCACATAAAATACATTTCTTTTGTGTGTTTGTGCACGTGTTCTTACTGAGACCATCTGCAGACATACTCAGCTGAAGCAGATGGAACCGCACATCATCTTGAAAGAACACAAGCCCTTCTTCTCTTGCTTCCTTAACAGAGCTAATCTTCCGGTTGTAGTCTACCTTTTACACTCAAAGGCTGCTCTTCTATCACTATTATGTTTTTTAAAGGAAACATTGCAGGAATAAGTATCACTGAGAAGATGATGCCGCCTTAGGATTTTGACTTTCACATAATCTAATCAAATATTCCTCCTAATTACTTATATGTAATAAAAATTTGAATGTCTATAGGAAATACATTATTTCTTTGTTTACTATTATGGGTTATTAGCCAAGTAATCTCAATGGTTACTCTTATTTGTGACTCTCTTTTCATAAATGAAGTTCCATGTAGGCATTTGTAAAACTAAAATTTCATCGTGAAATTTTATTAACTAGTGATATGAAATATATTTTTGTGAAAAGCTAATGTGAGGAAGAGGCTGTCATTAAAATCTAGTATTCAATACAAAACACAGTAATTTGTAAGTGGATTGCAATTCACAGCAACTTTTGTGAGGTAACCGTATTTACTAAATAGTTTTATTTTGATACAAAGTCAGACAAAATCAGTACTTTTATATCAGATAAAAATGAGTTCAACTTTTTGAACTGAAAACACATAGAAAGAACTGATGACAACTGTCAGCATCAAATCCTTGTCTTAAGTGCAGTTTTATGTTTTCATGTGTTAATTTTAGTCCACACTTTAGATTATTCTGATAATGAAATGCAGTCATCAAGAAATGGCATTGTATTCTTCATCCACCAGGGGTAAATCACTGTGCAAGAGGTCAGAGGACAGCAGGACAGCAGGGATTTAGCCTAGGAGGTGAGCCCTTTGATCTCCTCTGCTTGAAATTTTTTCATTTTTCCTGAAGTTAGCTAGCATCTATTAAGAAAACCTTTTTAGAAAATATTAACCAAAAGCATGATGTTGAATTGCCTTTAAAATCTAGGCATTTGAATGTTGAATATGACCAAATGTATACTTACAGTTTTCTTAGAAGAAAACCAATTCCTTCTTTGAGCAGATTCTAACAATGCAGCCATCTGGCCATGTGGGATATGACAGCATCTCTTAATTTGATGGCATCAAAATGCTGATTCACAAAGCATCCAAAGAAAACATTGCCTCCTTTCTTTTTCTAAGCAAAAGGCTTTTGCTAGATTCAGGACCCTGGACCAAAATTATCTTCTAAAGAATGTGACACTTTTTCTGCTTAGTACTGTAGGCAATTTTTTCATCAATGCTGTTATACCACCATGCTGTGGACATTCTGGAATACACTTGACCGTTTGAGAAAATACTGCATTTATATCCAGTTATTGCTTTGAAGTGATTGCAACAATTACACAAAATGAAATACAAAGTTTTATTTACGTTTAAGACGTCCAGCTTCTCTCCTTTTTTTACTGTTAATATTAAAAATAATTTTGATTTGCAATTTGGGGGGAAGCTATTCAAGCAGTTTGTGATAAGAGACACAGTAAAAGGGATACAAATATCTAAAATACTGAAGATCTTTTAACTAAACATACCTTAAGCCAATTTTATTGATAGCTTAAAATATAAAATTAAAGAAAATAAATATGCAGCTCAAGATAATGACCTATTTTGCCATAAAAATTTGGTGTTTATTGTTTTAGACATTTCTTTTGAATCAGGAGGATACACTTATATGTAATGTCTGATGTACATTTACTAGATATGTAATGCATTATATTTATTTCAGATTTCCATTATAAAGATCTGTTACTAGCAAGTGTTTCCTTCTTGAAAGTAGGCCCTGAGTAGTTATTTGGACTAAACAAAAACTAAAGAATCAGTAGAAAAATGTGTTTCTACACTTCACCTGGTTGGAAAAATGTGCCCTGGGTTATATAAAAAAATGAAGTGGTAATAAAAATTAGCATATTTAAAATACACAATGCCATAAGATGTTTTCCTACGTGAGTCTTTTTAATGAATAGTTTTCTTGTGCTTTATCAGCCACTGGCAGTTTCTCTAGTGTGGTTATTCTCTGTTTTCCCTCAATCAGCAATTCCTTGTTGAATTTCACTATATGCAAACACTAGACTCTGTTTCAGGCAAATATTCTAAGCACTATTTTTTTTCTCTGAAATAATCATTTTTACCTCCACGGGCCCTTAGGAAAGTTAAATGAGGATTCTCCAAATATTTGTTTAGAAGACAGCTGTGGGCCCAGGTGCAGTGGCTCACATCTGTAATCCCAGCATTCTGGGAGGCTGAGGCAGGTGGATCACATGAGGTCAGGAGTTCGAGGCCAGCCTGGCCAACATGGCAAAACCTTGTCTCTACTCAGAATACAAAAATTAGCCAGGCACTGTAGCACATGCCTGTAGTCCAGCTACTCAGGAGGCTGAGGCACAAGAATCACTTGAACCCAGGAGGTGTAGGAGGTTGCAGTGAACAGAGATGGTGTCACTGCACTCCAGCCTGGGTGACAGAGTGAGACTTTGCCTGGAAAAAAAAGACAGTTCTGTATTCTCTCAAATCTTACAATCACTAAAGAGGGTATAACCTTGGCTTAGAGTGATTGTATTACTCTGTGTAACACAGTGCAGATTTGCTGGATGAATCTAGGTGGTAATGTGGAGCGGAGGACACTGGCTATGGAAGGGGATGTGCAGGTGCCAGCTCTGCTCTCAGCTCCCATGCTGTTGTGGGGAAAGGAGATGGAAGCCCTGTCCTGTGCCTTGTCAGTTTTCTTAGAAACAGAGCAGCTAGTCATCTTCTACTAGTCGGCAGTCTTAAGACCAAACTGTAACGGTGAGGACTACTCTTATTTCTTGAAAAAGGGAGAAGAAAATGAAAGAGGAAATTAAAAGGCCCAAGTAGGAGACAGCAGAAGAAAAAGCAACAACAGCAACAAAAGCAAGCAAGCACGCAAAGAAACAAACCACCAATGGCGCGTCACAGGCGCTGGCTTACTCCCGGAAGGAGCTGCATTTAGGTCTGACTGGCTCTGTGACTAGGAGCACTTAACCTGTCTGCATGGCACATCAGAATCGTTTGGACAGAGTTCTTACACTTGCATGTTTCTGGGCTCTAAACCAGAACTATTTAATCAAAACCTCTTGTGTTGGGTCCTGGTGATATTTACTCAATTATTTATCAATTCTTACTATTATTATGTATTTTTTTTAAAGATAATGCCTTTATTGAGATCTAATTTACGTACCACATGACGTATCCATTTAAAGTGTGTGATTCAATAACTTTTAGTATATTTGTCATTCCTAAAAGAAGCTATGTTCATTAACAGTCATTCTTCATTTCCCCAAATATCCTCTCCCCAGCCCTTGGCAACTACTAATCTACTTTATATTTCTATAGATTTGTTTGTTCTGGAAATTTAATATAATATATTTAATAGAATAATATAATACGTAGATTTTTGGTGACTAAGATAGATACTTATAAACTACAGCCATTTCTGAGACTGTAAAACAAAGTTTGGCTCCTTGCCTGTAATTATTTTTTCTGCCACTCAAATTCTATTTACTTGGTATAAGTAGTTATTTCAGTTTAATTACATAAGCATTATCTACTGACCAAAGATATTAAATTGCTTTTTCTAAACCCTTATTACTTATGTATAAGAACAGAATGTTATTTTGTTTTTCAGGGTTTTGTTTTTAAGAAATGACTTCCCTCTTTTTCCCAGAGGTGGTTATGACTTAATGGATTTAATGCATGCCAGCATTATGGGTACTGACTATTATAATGTGTCATCATACCAGGGAATGATTGCAAGAGACATGCAATAGGTATCCAACTACATACCTGAAATTCTAAAAAGACTACAATTTAAAACACAAATGTAGACATGTTAAAATATCAACCATTCCCTCATCATTATTACTTATTAGATTTCAAATATGAATAATGCTGAGAGAACTTATAGACCTGTAGACAACAGATCCTTTATTATTAGTGAAAAGAAATACTGTATCAGAATGAGCAAATGCCAGCTTTTATGTGCAGATTAAACGCTTGAATCCAATGCATAATTTCAGTCTCAACACAATGTATGGAAAGGATATATAGGTTAGCTTTATTCTAAACATTTAAAAAAGTTAGGTGAGGATGTGTTTTTTTGTTTTGTTTTATTTTTGAGACAGAGTCTCTCTTTGTTACCCAGGCTGGAGTGCTGCAGTGCAATCTCGGCTCACTGCAACCTCAGCCTTCCAGGTTCAAGCAATTCTTGTGCCTCAGCCTCCCTAGTAGCTGGGACTACAGGCACATGCCATCACGCCTAGTTGATTTTTGTATTTTTAGTAGAGACGGGGTTTTACCATGTTGTTCAGGCTAGTCTCGAACTCCTGACCTCAAGTGATGTGCCTATCTTGGCCTCCCAAAGTGCTGGGATTACAGGCATGAGCCACTGTGCCTGGCTGAGGATGCATTTTTCACTGATGTTAAAAAGCTAATCAAATAATTGATGAAAATCTTCCTCAGGTACAATGAGACAACCTATCTTTGACTATGGTATAAGAAAAAATGCCATAGACATGATAAGTTGAACATAAATATTGCATGCTTTAAATTTTTGTAGAATTTTGTGTTTTAACTCTTTGTCTAAGCTTCCATTAAATATTTTTTTCACCTTTAAAGTAATAAAATGCAATAATGTCTAGTGGTTGCTTTCTCCCTTTTCTTAAAATCATACACATTTGCACAGAGAAAATATGGAAAAAGAAAAGGTAGAAAGTCATATTTGTAATCTGAATAGATCAATTATTTTAGAGCAGATAAAAGATAATTTATATACTTAGAATCACAGTGAATAAGTAATAGTGAACTTAACTTTAAAATGCAAATAGTTTATCTAAGCTAAACATCTAGCTTTTATCTCTAATACTTTTGACAACCAAACTACTAACTCCAAACTTTGCCTCTTCAAGAAGCCTCAGGTATAATTGAGCAAACACTTTGAGCATCTTTAATAATTAAACAATGTTGCAGTCTCATTGGTACAGGTAAAATTTATTAAAAATCTCAACAACCCAATAGCAATTACTAGAGGCACAACTTGAGTGACTCTACAAAGAGAAGTAGAAAAATATTTAGAGGATTTAGTCCTAAAATATAACCGAAAATGCAGGAAAGGTACTTATTTTTTTTTTTAACAGAATTATCCAGATTGAATATCTGTATTAATAAAAGGCATCAGGTGGTTCTCAGTTTCACTGGTACTCTAAGAACCACTCTATTTGGCCTGCTCCAGGTTTACATATGAAAATTTTAGCCCAAGGCATGTATCTAAGTTACTCTCTGCATAGGCTGGACTCATGAGACTCTTTAGAGACTCATTAACTTAAATCTTGTATCTAACAAGTGTTGAGAAGAAACTTGCTTTTCCAATAAATGACCATTAAATTCAAGCCTTTGAAAGATGGAATTCTAAGAACTACAGTTGACACATAATGAATAAATATATAGATAAAACAATTAGAGAAAAACAAAACAAAATACGAGAGGGAACCATCTATTATAGTGAGAAGGATAACAACTAGTCTTTCATATTTGTTTCCTTTGACAATGATGCTAATTAGTTACTAAAATAGAATCTGGAGGACATTATGCTAGATGAAATAAGCCAGACATGGAAAGATAAGTGTTGTATTATCTCACTTATATGTGAAATATAAAAAGTCAAAATGACAGAAGCAGAGAGTAGAACTGTGATTGCACGGGGCTGAGAGATGACGAAAATGGGAAGAAACTGGTCAAAAGGTATACATTTTCAGTTTTAAGATGAATCACTTCTGGAGATCTAATGTACAGCATAGCAACTATAGTTAACAGTACTGCATTGTTTACTTGAATTTTGATAAGAGAGAAGATTTTAATTGCTCTCACCCCCTGCCCCCACACAAATGGTAATTATGGGTGGTGATGGCTGTGATAATTAGATTGCAGTAATCAGTACACAGTTTATACGTATGTCAAATCAAAATGTTGTATACCCTGAATATATACAATTTTTGTTTTTTCATTAAATATTTCAGAATAAACTAAAGCAAATAAAAATCCTTGTTTCAAAAGACTTTCTTCATGATGAATACTGTTGTTATCTTTTTCTGGTCTCTGTTGGTAAAAACGATGTATGTCCTGATTTCTGTGTACTTCGTCTAATTTACTCCCTTGAACTTCACTTGTTTTAGGCAATGATTTTTAGAAAAATGGCCTTTATGATGCAAGCAGTAGCTTAAGTGAGCTCAGGCTGTTAACAAGGTGTGGCAAATAATTTTGCACTTGAATTTTAGTTGTGGAATCAAGTATTAAAAATAAATAGACGATTGGAAAAGCCTGCCAAACACTTTATGTTCTTTAATGCTACCAAAAATCATTGACAGCCACAGAATAGGGAGCTGGGCTTTTTGTTTGTTTCATATTTTAATGTTTCTGACTTTATTCCCTGAAGCATCCATTAACCTGGCAGAAAAAAAAACAACAAAAAGAACAAAGAAAAATTCTTTGTAATATCATTATATTTTCCTGTCTGAGATTTAGAATTACAGGAGGTGATTGAAGGATATGTGAACCATCTATTCGCAGCCTTCAGAAAAGCCTCAAAAAGACTCCCTCCTTGGGCCAGGAGAGACAACAGTATCTGGGCACGGCCAGCTGAGCATTGAAGTTTATCCTTTTGTCATTCCCAAACCTCATCATGATTCCACGTCTACTTCTAGTTAACATTTTCCCACTTGAAGGCAGAATAAAAGTATAAAAAATATTTTTGGGCTTCACATAGCTCTTGCCAAATACATTTTTAAATTTTGCGATCAGTACATGAATGAGATAACAAACAAAAGTGGAGTAACTCTCCAAAACATAAGTGCGAGTATATGTAGGAAAATGTGTTTCTTGTATTTTAATTTCAATATAAAACCACAGAATTTGAGAGCAAGAAGTGACTTTAAAAATTATCTGGTTCAGGCTGGGTGTGGTGAATCAAAGTCTGTAATCCCAGCACTTTGGGAGGCCAAGGTGGCTGGATCTCTTAAGGTCAGGAGTTTGAGACCAGCCTGACCAACATGGTGAAACCCCTTCTCTACAAAAAACACAAAAATTAGTTGGGCCTGTAATCCCAGCTACTTGGGAGGCTGAGGCAGGAGAATCACTTGAATTAGGAAGGCGGAGGTTGCAGTGAGCCAAGATCGTACCACTGCACTCCAGCCTGGGCAACAGGAGCAAAACTCCATCTAAAAAAAAATCTGGTTCAACTCTCTCACGTTATCTGTAAAGAAACTGAATTGCAGATAGGTTAAGCAAAACATGCCAAGCCCCACAGCTACTTCATTCATTAATTTGTTTCCATTCATTCATTCACTCACTCTACTCACTCGCTTACCCCAAAGGCGGTCCCTCTGTGCTCATAGAGCTAGGTGTGGCATGCATTGATGAGATCAATGAGATGGTCATCGCCCTTTGGTGGGCTAACCTCATCTGTTTGCTGATGTGAAACTTGAAATCAGACCACTGTAAGTGAAGGCAGACTCCAGTGAGTGCTACAACAAAGGAACAAGCTAAATTGATACTGACATCTGGACAAATAAAAACTGGTTGACTATAAAATGTGGAAATCCAGAAAGATCAGCTGGGGTTTTGAATAAGTTAATCGAGGATTTGAAGTGGAAAGGAAGGTACACTGACAGAGAAAGGTGGCAGGTGAGATTCCATTGTCTTGATAAGATTCTGTGCTTTATGTTTTCAATACTGGGGAGTGACAGAAGATTTATTTCTAAAGACAGCGAGGAGGAGATAAAAGTTGTATCTTATTTTCGCCTGATTGTCCACTGGGACTGAAGGAGACTCCATGCTCCTTGAAATCCCTTCTGATTAACTTTAATTCTTCACTTTGTTGCCACGAAATTGGAGCACCATCACAAGATTTCTACAAGGTTATTTTGCTTGCAGGAGATCAACCCTGATGCAAAACTCAGTCAGTTCTTTGGTTTACATAGAAAAATCAATCATTCACAGCAAGTCGTTGAGTTTAGCAGGTGTTCTGAATACCTCTTGATGAAAGGGGGGGTGGAGGTGGGTGGGGAGTATTTACCTATTTACCTTCACCCTTTGCTGTTTATTCTTTCACCTCCACATCATCTCTCACCTACTCCCTCCTAGCTAGTCCTTGACCTCTAAATTATCTTCTATCATGTACAACTGTCTCTTTGCTGAACTACAGTCATGCACCTCATAATGACTTTTCTGTCAATGACAGAATACATATATGACTGTATATACCATATTTTTACTGTAGATTTTATAAGATCTTATACCATACTGTTACTGTAATTTTTTTATGTTTAGATATCTTTAGACTCACAAATACTTACCACTGTGTTACAATTGCCAACAGTATTCAGAACAATAAGCTGCTGTACAGGTTTGTAGCCTAGGAGCAATGGGCTATAGCATCTGGTCTAGGTGTGTAGTACACTATGCCTTCCAGGCTGTGTAAGTGCACTCTATGATGTTTGCAGAAAGACAAAATCACCGAATGACTCAATTCTCAGGATGCATTCCTGTCTTTAAGTGACATGTGATTGCTCTGACAGCAGCCCAGGCCAGGAGAGGGAGTGTGGGACAGTGCTTGAGAGCTCAGCTGCAATCCCAGCTCTGCTCTGCTCCTATTGGTTGTGTAAATTATGCAACCACTAGGAGGCTTCATATTCTCACCCATAAAATGGGGAAAATACTACCTATCTCATAGGGTTTTTGGAAGGGTTTAAAGATGTGTAGCTTATAAAGTCTAAAACACAGGAAGTGCTCAATAAATACTTTTGTTGTGTTACTCCAAACACTTATCAGTGTATGTTTAAACATATTTAATTTTAAAAAAATGTGTGCTATTTAAAATCTTTTAAATAACTGTGCAAACTGTGTAGGCACAGTTTACCTTTTAATGAAAAATATCTGTCTTCTGCCCCACCCCTTCTAAACTGTGAACTTCCCAAACTAGCTTCCCTTTCTTCTAGTATACTGTTGTTTATTGATCACAAAGGTGAGACATTGCCTCATTAGAAACTATGAAGTTTTTAGCACTTCAAATTATTTATGTATTCATTTATAATGATTTTGTCTTTTATTTTAGATTTAGGAAGTGCACATGCGGGCTTGTTACATGGGTTTATTGCATGACGCTGAGATTTGGGGTATGAATGATGCTATCACCCAGGTAGCGAGCATAAGACCTAATAGGTAGCTTTTTCAGCCCTTGCGCTCTTCCCTCTCTCTCTGCTCTAGCAGCCCCCAGATGTTCCCATCTTTATGTCCATAGGTACCCAATGTTTAGCTCCCACTTACAAGTGAGAATAAATGGTATTTGGTTTTATGTTCCTGCCTTAATTCACACAGGATAAAGACCTCCAGCTGCATCCATTTGCTGCAAAAGATATAATTTAATTCTTTCTTATGGCTGCATAGCATTCCACGGTATGTATGTATCACATTTTCTTTATCCAGGCTAAACAGACAACTTACAGAATGGGAGAAAACCTTCGCAAACTACAAGATCCAACAAAGGTATAATATTCAATACCTATAAGAAACTGTAACAACTCAACAAGGAAAAACAACCCCATTAAAAAGTGGGTAAAGGATATGAGCAGACACTTCTCAAAAAAAGACATACAAGTGACCCACAAACATATGAAGAAATGATCAACATTACTAATCCTCAGAGACATGCAAATCAAAACCACAATGAGATACCACCTCACACCAGTCAGTATAGCTATTATTAAAAGGCCAAAAAAGTAACATGTGAGGCTTTGGAGAAAAAGAACATTTATAAACTGTTTGTGGGAATATACATTAATATAGTCACTGTGAAAAGCAGTTTGGAGGTTTCTCAAAGAATTTAGAACTACCATCTGACACAGCAATACTACTGCTGGGTATAAACGCAAAGGAAAATAAGTCATTCTGTCACAAAGATACATGCTTTTGTATGTTCATAGCAGCACTATTCACAATGTTTCCTTTACCTACAACTTGTTCTTACTGATTTAATTTTTGCCTTATGCAGATGGAATCATCCTAGGTGCTCATCAATGATGGATTTGTTAAAAATTTATTTTTACTGATACATATTAGATGTACCTGTGTTCAGGGCACATGTGATAATTTGATACATTCATGTAATTAAATCAAAGTACCTAGAATATCTATCACCTTCAATATTTATCTTTTTTTGGTGCTAGAAACATTTGAATTCTTCTCCTCTAGCTATTTTAAAATGTAGAATTTATTAATGTTAACTGTAGTCACCTTACTGATCTATTGAATACCGGGTCTTATTTCTTCTATCTAAGTGTTTATTTTTACTTATTAATCAGCCTTTTACATTCCCCCACCCCACTTTTCTTTCTTTCTTTTTCTTGTCTTTCTTTCTTTCTTTTTTTTTTTTTTGAGACAGGATCTCACTCTGTCACCCAGGCTGGAGTGCTGTGGCATAATCCTGGTTCACTGCAGGCTCGAACTCCTGGGCTCAGGAGATCCTCCCACCTTAGCCTCCCCAGTAGCAGGGACACACCAGCTAATTTTTGTATATTTTTTAGAGACAGGATTTTGTTATGATGTCCAGGCTAGTTTTGAACTCCTGGTCCCAAGCAGTCCTCCACCTCAGCCTTCCAAAGTGCTGAGATTATAGGCATGAGCCACTGCACCTGGCCACCCACTCCACTTTCTCTACCTCTCCTCAGAATTGTTATATCACAATTTAGGGCAAATCAATATTTAGTGTTTGCCTTGCTGTGATCAGTTAATTATTGTTCAGTAGGGGCCACGTTGTATGTTGTAATATTTTCTTTACCTAAAACTTGTTTTTATTGATTAAATTTTTGCTTTACATAGCAGATTGACTTATTGTTCATTCAATATTCATTCTTTTCTATATCTATAGGAAAAATCTACTTTTCTTCACCTTAACTTTGAGTTTGGCTGCATGACTTGCTTTGGCTAATGGGATGTTAGTGAATGAAACGCAAGGAAGAGCTTGAAGTGTGCCTGTGTGGTGGACTTGTCCTTTTTGTGCCTATGTCTGCCATCACCCTGATAAGAACATGCTCTGAGGCTAGACCACTGGTTCAAGTGGGAATGAAATACACACGGAACACCCAGACCCAGAAATGCCTGCCCAGCCTAGGTAAGCTGCACCCTTGGCCCCACTGGAAAACAACCTGAAGACTCATGGGAAGTACATTGCTGTCTACTGCTATTATTAAAACTCAATGGTTGATTCTTGTCTTAGTCTGTTTAGGCTGCTATAACACAATACCTTACACTGGGAAATATTTAAACAAAATAAATGTATATCTCACAGTTCTGAAGGCTGGGAAGTCCAAAATCAAGACACTGGTAGATTTCCTGCCTGGCGAGGGCCTGGTCCTCATAGGTGCCTTCCTGCCTTATCTTCACCTCACAGTTCCCTTAGGCCTCTTTTGTACAGGCTCACAAAGGCTATTTTCGAGAGTGCAGCCTTCATGACCTAATCACCTCTCAAAGGCCCCACTCCACTGCCCTGGAGATTATTTTGACCCATGAATTTTGGAGTGACACAAACATTTAGACCATACCGATTCTCACCCGACAAAAGCCAGCTCCAACAGGTATTTTTTTCTATTTTTTGTTTCAAGATAATAAAAGGGGATGTGAGTTTGAAGATTATGAGAGCCAAAAATGTAAAATTTAATTGAAGTTTGAAAGATAAAGTCATGGAGGATTTTCCAGAAAGAACAAAAATGAAAAAAAATTGAGGAAAATATAAAAAATCTAAAGACCAATTCAAGAAATCCAACATCCAATCTAATTCCTTTTCACAATAGTAGAGTTAGAACATTGGAAATGGAGGGGACAGAATAATTAAAACATAAGAAAATATTTCAGATCTGAAAAGACTTATGTGCTTTGCTTAAAAGAGATCACAAAATAGGCCAATGCTAATTCTTAGCGTCATTAAATTCTAGAATATCAGGGATAAAGAGAGGATTATCATGGTTTCCAGTTTAAAAAATAGCCACACAAACAAACAAAAAGAATCAGAACAACGTAACGCTGTTCAATAGCAATGCTAGAAACCAAAAGACATCAGAACAATATTATTGAATTTTGAATAAAATAATTTTTGCAACCTAGAAGTCTATACTAGTCAACCTATCAAGCAAAGGTGACAGTCAGAATAAGACTCTTTTCAAATAAGCAACACCTAAAGCTGTCTCCTAATCACACTGTTTAAGAATGATAAACACTCTACGTATTTATCTGTGGAGAGGTTACTTTTTGCCCTAAACCTTTTTCTCTTTCTTACTTGATGTTTTGTTGTATTGCTTTTATGTTACAGAGTTTTAAAAAACCTTTCCTTTGTTATGCATCTATATTTAAGAAGGATGAGCAGATTGGAGACCCCTGAGTGGTGCTTGTTAACTAATGGATTTCTCTCTAGGTTGATGGATAGGACCCAGTCATACCCTTAAAAGACTTCTTACTATTAGTTTGTACAGTAAGAGCAAATCTGTTCAGGCTGCTGTAATAAAATATAATATATTAGATGAGTGGCTTAAGCAACAGAAATGTATTTTCTCATTGTTCTGGAGGCTAGACGTCCTAGATCAGGGTGCCTGCTTACTTGATTCTTGCTGAGGGCTCTCTTTCAGACTCGTACACAGCCATTTTCTTGCTGTGTTCTCATATGGTGGAAAGAGACCTCTGACGTCTCTTCCCCCTGGTGTCTCTTCTTTTCATAAGGGCACTAGCCCTATACAATTAGGACCCCATATTCATAACATCATTTAATGTTTATCACCTCTTAAAGCCCCTATCTCCACGCTTGAACTTAACCAAAAAGCTGAAAAGCAATAGGCCCTATTTCCAAATAAAGTCATATTGAGAGTTAGGGTTTTAGCATATTAATTTCATTGGAATGAAAGCATTCAGTCTACAATGTATAGGCTGCACTTCCTGCAAACAATCTGTTTCTCCAGAGACAAATTCTTCAACGTATTGCCCAGGCGTGGGTGTTAAAATCTGGCTTACAGCATTCTTGGATCTTGGTGGTACACAGGGGCTGGGAGGAGTGTCTTAGTGTATAGATTTTCACTTAAACTTATTTTTCAGGCCTTTAATTTCCAATACCTTTCTCTGGATGCTGGCTAGTGTTACTGTGGAATAAAACTTCAGTTCCTCTGATTTATTTAGAAACCACTAGTCAAGTGCCTGTTATGTGTCTGTTACTGTGTTAGGTGCTAGGGGTGCTGCAGTGAACAAAAACCTCGTGTAAAGGTGGTGGCCTCTTATGTAGGAACCGAGAAAAGATTCAGAGCTCTGAATCCTCCTTATACAGACTTTTAAAGAACACCCCCATTTTTAGCCCACTGCCTATCTATCTTCTCTATGTCTGAAACCTATTCTCAAATTATTAGTTATTTCCTGGAATTTTAGATGTGAAATGACTTGGCATTTCCCTCTGAAATCTTGTAATGTATTTAGCATTCTTAGCTCTGCTACAATACATTTGATTTCTATTTTCTGAAAATTTCACATCTCTTGTTTATTGTCCCACTTTCTTTGTCCTTTGTGGTTTTATACATCATTTGTTCTACTTTAAGTGTGGTTTCAGGAGGGAACAGAGATAAATTAATGTATTTAATTTTCTATGTTTAATGCATTGCCTCAAACATTTCTTTACATCAAAGACAAGATTTCTTCAGAATCTGGTGCCAGCTCTTAAACTAATAAACTTTTTGTAATTTATCGCATTGAAATGATTGTCTTGGCAGTGAGGGGGAGAAAGAATACAAAGGAAATCATTGGATATAGGCAGTAGAAGTGGCCGAGGTGATAGAACAGAAGGGAATAAGCAGGCCTTTCAGAGACAACCTGGAGAGGATTTGATTATCACACGGTGGGACAGAGGGAGGAGTGCTCAAAAGGTTCTTTGCATTTTTAAAAATCCTGAATTGTTTGGATAATAATATTTCCCTTTAGAAAAAATACATATGAGGATGAGGGTAGGGTGCTTTCTTTGGTGGGAGAATGCATGTAGATGATAATGGAAGAGCAAAATTTGAGAAAATTGTAGGGTTTGAACGAGAGACATTGCAATGGATTGAGGAGTTGCCGGGAGAAAGTGACAGCAAGTATAGCATAATGTTTTGAGATGTTTTACAATTAATCAATTATATACTTGTAATCAGCTAACCTTAGGGGTTAAATAATTTAGTTGTCCTCAACTGGGAAAGGGAAGAGGGGAGATTCAGAATTCTCTAGGGATATTCATAAAATACACATTTGATTCACTAACTTCCACAATCAGAATTTCTAAAAGTGGGACTTGGGTATGAGAGCACCTTGGAAAAGGTCCCAGGTGACTGATGTGTATTTGGAGTTAAGAGATTATCTGCTTATAGAAAAGCAACTGGAAGCTTTGAAACATTAAATGTCTTGCCCAAGACTCATTGAGTGTGGGGAGAGTTAGGACTGTTAATTGGCATACTGATGTCTTACCACTCTCTTCTAGATGGAGTGAAAACTTACGATATAAAAAGTGGTTTGAAAGATTGTATGATCAAGGGACAGTTAGAAGAGGATTGACAAAAAGCGAATTTAAGCCTATTTATTTCCTAGAATGACCATGTCAATGAGGAGAGAGAAATGGAGAAGATAAGAAAGAGGGGATAAATGGTAGAGTAATAAGAGTAACAGTTAATGAGCATATTAAAACTAAATAGAAAACAAAACAATGAGTTAATGAGCATATTAAAACTAAATGGAAAACAAAACAAAATGATAGTATGAACCTGAAATGCCACATAATTAACAGCGTCACCACCTTTCACCATCTTCACTGGGGAAAGTTCATACCCAGGTCCTTGGTTCATGACATTACTTCTCTTATATCAGCAGGGGAAGCCCTAAGCAATAGATTGGCTGGTGAAGGAGACTCCAAAACCTAACTGCTGCTTCTGATGGCACCTTGGAGATGCTTGCTCCTCCCTGCACGCACCAGGACTACAGAAAGTATTAATAGTAGTGACAGCAGATTCTCAAGTGAGAGTTCCAGCTCAGAGGTTACGGGGAGCTGGGGACCCTTTTCTTAAAGAGTGCTATTGCATACAGATGACAGCTGATGGCACAGGGATTCCCACTGATGGCAGCTGAGGCTGCCATCTGAAATACTCTGCTCCCATAAAAGTGGTGACTAATGGCAAACCTCGCAAATTCCAACAGTAGTTTTAAGAACTTAAGCATGAATCTTCAAGACACCCGGATTCCAGATTGCTCCTCCAGTTTCACTGGGCATATTGCTGCTACTGTCTCCAACAATCCAGACACCTCAGGAATGAGAATTGGCCAATGCCAATTTGATGAGATAGTTCTGATGCTGCTATCAGGATGCATTTTTATGTGTGCACAACAGATCTCCCTCCATCTTCAATGACAGGATGAGGCTTAGAAACAGTGGTGCATGTATTCCTTCTCATCTTTCGGACCTCCTCTTAAGTGCTAGCTCCTCGAAGTAACCCTTCCAGATCACTCTGCTACTATTGTCTCTCACAGCACCTTGAGCCTCTCTTTCATCACTGTTACCACAATTTATATAAATGTTGTTTATTTCCTACTTTTCCTCAACTATAAGGTGGACTCATGAAGAGAGGGGCCGTGGCTTGTCACTATGTGCCCAGAATCTATCAAAATCACGACACAACGATGATCAGTAAATAACTGCTAAATGAAGAATGGCCAGGTCACAGAGGGACCTGTAGAGATATTGAAGTGGTCATGTCAAATGTCCCATTTTGGCCCATGCCTGAGTTGTTTTGGACCATCCTTTCTGGCCCTCTTTGGTTGGGAGCTATGTTACAGTGCGTCGTGGCATACTCTGGACGTGCCTGCTTTCCCTAGGCACTGAGCTAGCAGTAATCCTTCTTTCTGACTTGAGAGCTTCCTAAGTGTTTTTCAGTTCAAAATCTGACAAGGGGACAAAGAAAATGAGCAAAAAATGAATCTTTGCCCTCCAGGAAGTTTAACATAATGTGTGAGCATGAGCCAGAGGAAATCACACTTCCAAAGGAAGAAGATGCAGTCAATAAGAGCTTGCTTATAAAGTATTGACAAATATGATTTCAAACCAATTATCAGATAACTTTAAAGTATGGGTAGATAGAATTACCTTTATTCTCTTTGTGGCTTGTAGTGAGAAGGCCTCTTTTCTCTCTTTTCTCTTTTGAATGGTTGCTCATGTATATATTTAGGCATATTTTAAAGTGGGTTGACCTACCAGTGTTCCTGAGAGCAGCCTGAATGGACTCCATGATTGGGAAAGGAAGAAAATCATGAATCACCAGTGCTCAAAAAAGGCACTTCTGACTTGTTCAATGGACTGAGAAAATTGCATTAAATATCTACATTTGACAACTGAAGCATGTGCTCTCAAATGCCACTGCACAATAAAGAAGGCAAACGTGACTGAAAGCAAAAACTGACTTGACATTATCCCTCACTTCTTTCTTTAAAGTTCTCTTCTATGCCATGAATGAAGAAAATGTTCTGATGTCTTCTAGAAGTATTCTATAATGTCTCAGAAGAGCATAGTATTAAAACCATATATTATAAATCATACTTTAGCTAACAATTATTAGATAGTTGTATTCATGTAACTCTTAACTATTATGAACTGAAAATACCTTGAAGTAATACCATTGAACAGACAATTTTTTTTTTTACAGTTTTAAGCATTTTTAAAATTATGATTTAAGTTCTGCGGTACATGCACAGATAGTGTGGGATTTTTACATAGGTATACACATGCCATGGTGGTTTGCTGCATCCATCCCTCTGTCATCTACATTAGGTAGTTCTTCTAATGTTATTCCTCCCCAATCTCCCCACCCCCTGCTATCCCTCTCCTAGCCTCCCACCCTGCAACAGGCCTGGGTGTATAATGTTCCCCTCCCTGTGTCCATGTGTTCTTATTGTTCAACACTCACTTATGAGTGAGAACACGTGGTGTTTGGTTTTCTGTTCTTGTGCAAACTGACAATATTTTTATTGAGGATAGTAGGCAATAAAATATTCAATTGTGAAGCAAATCTCTAGCAAGATTGCCTCTTTTAAACTCTATCCTTCCCTGAGGTCCTCTGTTTCTACACTATTCTCTGCATCTCAAAACTTACAAGGTGTTTTATTTATCATTTAGGAAAATATAGGGAATGCTATGAGAGTAATAACTGTGAAATCACAACTACAAGGGAGAGTCTGTAGCATCTGGCAGGTGTGTGCCAGGGAACACTGAACTCAAAAGAGAGGAGAGGGAAGTTTGAGCAAAGGTTTAAGGGTCTTGGAGGCAAGGTGGGGGCAAGGATTGGGAAATGCATGGGAAGCCCATAAGGTGGAGAGAGGATTCCAGGTAGGAAACAAATAGAATTGCCGAGGCTTTGTGGCAAGAGGGAGCATAGTGCTTTTAAGAAACTGAAAGAAAGAGTGCTTGAGTGTAGGGACTGAGCAGAAGAATGGTGTATATTGAGCCCAGTGGGATGAGAAGGTTTCAGATGTTGCTGGGAAAATTCCCTACAGGGAAATTTTGAAGATCTTGTCTTTATCTTGGAAGCGATAGGAAGTTAATGAGGAGAAAGGCCCCATTGGTTGGGAGCTGTTATTTGGTTAAAAGCTTTGTTAGGATGAATAGTGACATAATCTGGTGGTATCTGCTTTCCCTAGGGAGATTGACATAATTGTGTGGGCAGATTCTTTTCCCTCCACCCTACTCCCATCCCCATCCCCAACATCCTAACATCCCATTAATAATTGGTCTTATTTAGTCTCAGTTCCTTGTACATCTACAGAGTTGCTGAGATGGGACTACATTTCTTTTTTGCTCCTGCCAAATGCTTAATTCAGAATTTCATTCTGTGACCAGAAACAAAAGCCTCCAGTTGATACCCACCACTCTAGCTACCCCATTCTAGCCCATTCTGTGTCCTGTACCTCCCAGCCTATCAAGCTTCGTTTTTTTTTTTTTTTTTTTTTTTTTTTTTTTTTTTTTTTTGGTAATGTCTAGAGGAAACTTAGCAAAGTCACTCTGCATGCTGAGTGCTCATACATACGTTGTCTCATTATACATACATTAGGTTACATTTTGTGTCCTTTAACCCTCACATCCATTACGCCATTATACATGCATTGTAACACACATTATGCCATTGAATCCTCATCACTTTCAGTCAAGATAGGCGTTAATATTTTACTGTACTCTGCTTGTCAACCCTGCAGCTTAAATTCTAGCCAAACCAGACCAACAGTGTTTCCTGAACATGCCCAGGGTTTTCTTTCCTCTGCACCTCTGATCACGCTGTTAACACTGCTGGAGGGGCCCATTACCTGTGCCCCACTCCCCATTCACTAATCAGAACATGCATTAAGAACTTAACCAAAGTGCTAACTTCTTTAATACCTACACACACAGATTTCCTAGCAATCTGTGCTCTCCTTAGCATTCTTTTAAAGAGTTTCTATGTGGCACTGTGGCAATAAATAGAAGAGTCTTTTAAAAGTAGTTCATAAATTGCCAAATGGAAGAATCTACTTATTCACTTACAATTTTTTTTTCATTTCAAATTTACATATAGCATAGCTCACTTTTTTGGGTGAACAGTTCTATGAGGTTTTACACATGCATAGATTCTTGTAACTACCACAGGTTACAGAATAATACTAACACTCCCAAGAATTTTCTGGTGCTGCCTTTAATAGATAGACTTTCTCCCTACACTTAACCCCAGCAATCACTGCTGTTCCCTGTATCTATAGTTTTGTCTTTTCCAGAATGCCATATGAGTGGGATTGTACGAGATGTGACTATTTAAGACTGGATTCTTTCACCCAGAAAAATGCATTTGAGATGCATCCGTGTTGTGTATACCAGTTGTTTATTCCTCTTTATTGCTGCGTGGTATTCTACTATCTGGATGCACGATGGTTTGTTTATCCATTCACTCCTTTGTCTAGTCACTACATACAGGTGTTTGTATGAGCGTAAGTTTTCATCCTACTTGATTAAATACCTAGGGGTGGGATTGCTGGGTTATATTCAACTTCTATGAAGCTACTGAATCATTTACCAGAGTGCTCAAAACATTTTTCATTTCCTACTTATTAACTTTTGTAATTTTTAATGAACTTCATAACAAAAAAGAACACTCTACAAACATTTTCTATATTGATTTCTGCAAGTACTGAAGCTAAGCTGCAGTCGTGGTCTTGCAGAGGCTACCGTATGTGTTGACTGAATATGCCAGCCGGTGACTACAAAGGTTGCTATGTATGCCAGGAGACAGAGATGGAAAGGAAGATAATTTTTTCCCTAAAAAACAAAATTTTAAAGTGGATAGAAAAGATGGCTTTATTTGCCACTTTATCCTCCAATTTTTTTTTTTTTTAATTCTCCAATTCTTGTTTTTAGGTAACATGAAACTTAAATACAGAAAAAAAAAAAAAAAAAAAAAAAAATTCATTCATTCAGATGCTACTAAACGGAAGTGTTGGTACATTTTATCTTACCAATAAAGACTAAGGTTTAGCACAGATACAGAAGGCAGTCTGCTAGGTGTCACAGGGAGTACAAAGATGAAGAATATAGGATTATTCCCTTCAGTGAGTTTTGTTAGTTTATCGTAGTGCTGTCTGTGTTGATCATTAAAGCAACAGCAGTAATAAGCTTCACAATTTATTGCGCTCTGTGCTAAGTGCTTGTACACACCTTAGCTCACTTAATCCTATTAACAACCAGATAAGCTTGACCCTGACGCTGTACTTACATATAGATGAGGACATTGAAGGGCAGAAAAATTAATTAATTTCCCATGGCCACAGAATCAACGAACGGTAGAACCAAAAGTCTGAAGGCAATTCTGATGCTATGGGCTGTTCTTTTAACCACTACATCACCTTGCCTTCCCTACGAGAAAGGGTCTGAGAAGAAAATGAACAGGTTAAATATGATAGAAGGGACATGTCTACTCTTATTTATGTAGAACAGACTGAATAAATTCTGTATTCAATACAGAGTTCATGGCTTTTTTTTTCTGGAAAAACTGTAATGGGAAATTATTAAACATAAAGTCAAACAAAAGCAGCATTTCTTTTCACTCATACTGGGAATTCACTCTTGATTTGCTAAAATTGTGGGGTCAGTGACAAAACTCATTTTTATGTTTAAAAAGAATAATCCTTCTGACACCTTACACTAAAATTAACTCCAGACGGATTAAAGACTTAAACATAAGACCTAACACCAT
>PVKP010034848.1:0-23856 GCA_004027715.1 Plecturocebus donacophilus | reverse complement strand
TCAAGCAATGCTCCCGCTTCAGCTTCCTGAGTAGCTGGGACCACAGGTACGTACCACAACACTCGGTGATTTTTTAGGTTTCTTTTTGGTAGAGATGGGTCTCACTATGTCACGTAGGCTGCTCTCTGACCTTTCAAGTGCTCAGTAGCTGCAATTAGGTGATTGAGCCTGGCCTCCTAACTGGTTTCCCTCTCTCCCATCCCTAGTTTTCGATAAATGGAAAAGTCTGAGGATGTGCTGCTTCTTTGAGAAGGTGGTGGTCTCTCTAAAGAAAGTCAGGTGGCAGAGCCAGCGTGGTTGTCAAGGCAGAGGGTGACCATCCCGGTGTCCTTCTCAGTGGGGCTGTCCTGCCTGTGCTCTGAGTCCCCACTAGGGACCTCCTATTCCCTTGATTTGACTACTTGTCTGTCCTCCGTCAGCCGGGGTCCCTGCCACTGTCCTCCTTCCCAAAAGCTGAGTATGGAGGGACAAGATAAAGAGAGAGGACACAGCCAGGCAGTGGGAGTGCAGAGAGAAGACTGTGGCGAGAGACCCCCCAGGCTTATACATACCCCTCCAGGAAGCCCAAAGATTCTCTCCAAATCTGGGGGTGTGAGGATGTCTCTGCCAACCACAGAGTCCTTGAAGCCAGGGGCATAGGCCTCGATGCAATCAAACACTGGGGTGCCAACAAACAGAAATGAGATGGTATTCAGAAGAAGAGGAGGTGCTATGGGTGTACAACTCGGTAAATTTACTAACAGTCATTAAATTACACACTGAAATGGGTTTATTTTATCATATGCAAATTATACCTCAATAGGTAAAAAACAAAAATCAGTCTACAAGCAAATAAATAATTCATCCCAAAGATGGATGGGTAGGCTAGTCCAGTTCCCAATTTTCCCCACTTCCCTATCCTAATGCTTTGTCTCCTCCTGCATATGCAAAGCTTTTTTCGCTTCATCACTTTGCTCAAGTTTGCTCTTATTTTCTCCTTCCTTTCTTCCCTCCTTCCTTCCTTCCCTCCCTCCCTCCCTCCTTCCTTCTCTCTCTCTCTCTCTCTCTCTTTCTTTCTCTTTCTAGATAGAGTCTTGCTCTGTCACCCAGGCTAGAGTGCAATGGGGTGATCTCAGCTCACTGCAACCTCTGCCTCGCGGGTTCAAATGATTCTCCTGCCTCAGCCTCCCGAGTAGCTGGGACTACACGAATGTGCCACCATGCCTGGCTAATTTTTTGTGTTTTTAGTAGCTATGGGGTTTCACCATGTTGGTCAGGCTGATCTTGAACTCCTGACCTCAGGTGATCTGCCTGCCTCACCCTCCTGAAGTGCTGGGATTACAGGCGTGAGCCCCCACGCCCGGCCTGCTCCAGCTGCGTCTCTTGCTTGGAATGCCCTTTGCTGCCTGGGCAGCTCCTAGTCATGACCGTCCCCTCCTTTGAAAGCCTTCCTTGTCTCTCTGGCTCATGCTCCTCCTTTGTTTCATACAGCAAGCTGTGCTGTAATGGCAGGTTTCTTAATTAGTCTCCCCCATCCCCCACTAGACTACAAGCAACTGGAGGGCAGGAACTGTCTTCTTGGCTTTCTCAGCCAGTGCCTGAGCCCAGCAGTTATTCACTATGTTGACTTGAGGTTCCCTTGAGTATTTCCTCCCTTTGGGACAGCACCTGCAGCTGTCAATCCTGATGGGGCGGTGAGGAGGAGCAGGCCCAGTTGGGTCACATGCCCGGCTGTGGCTCTGGAGGCAGAACGTGCCGCTGTCTTTACCTCTGTCTGCATAAGCATCTCTCTCCTGCTCGTCCCAGGCCTTGCCTCCAGCCAGCGTGTAGGGTGTGTACTGAGTGAAGAGAGAGACTACGTGGCAGCCGGCGGGAGCCAGGGTGGGGTCCAGCGAGGAAGGGATGCAGAGCTCGATCATAGGCCTGTGCGAGCAGGGAGGAGAGATGGCAGGTCTAAAGAGCAGCAGTGCCGAGGGAAGGGCCTCTGAGATGACTTGGGATGCAGTGGAGCCGCTGAGATGACAGCAATCCTGGGCAGTTGTCGCTGTACAGCCATAGTGGGTGTCCACCTGCATGGGCTTAGTGGCTGCTAGCATCGTCCAGATCACCTGTGAGGAGCTCCCATAGCCTCAGACCTCTGAATGCACAGCCTGTCCTGCCTTCTTTCATCACACATGCTGTGCCCTAACCAGGGCTCCCAAACTCAAATGTCTCCAAGGTCCACACAGACAGTGCGAGGGTGGAAGGGGGCCACGCCCCAGACAGCAGGCACCAGGCAGCCCAATCTCAGCCAGGCTTTAGCAGCCTGACTGCCTTCTCCAGAGCAGGCCAATGGAAAACAGAGCTGCTAGGGCTGCCCCGAGCCCCAGCAGACCTGCGACCTACTTCCCAGCCACCTTTGCCTGCCAACCTTTTCTACCTGGAGCACGTTATCCCCACTCATCTTGAAATAAGAGCCTCTTTCGAGGCCATGGGAAATGCCCCTTCTCCCCACGTCCCTCAGTAGCAATGTTCTCCCTGAACTCGGATGTCCACCAGGGATCTCAAACAGCATGTCCACCCTGTTCAAAACCCAATGCCCGATTATCCTCTAATATCTGCTCCAGCCCCACCACCTCTTCTTCTTTTCAGTAAATGGAGGCATCATTTCCCAGTCGCTCCTTTTTTCCACCCACGTCCCACTCCCTGTTCAACAGCAAGTCCTGCTGGCTTCACCTTCAAAATACACCCAGTCTTCCATCACTTCTCATCATGTCCACTGCCCCTGCCGTTGTCCAAGCCACTGTCCTCTCTCCCTTGGATTCTGCAACAGTAACCCATTGCAACAGATGCCCTAAAGCCTTTTCTCCATACAGCGTCCAGGTTGGTCTTTTTAAGTATAAGGCAGGCTCTGCACACACCTTCCTGGAGTTAAGAGCCAGGGCCGTTGACAAGACCCAGCATGGCCTCAGACCCTTCACTCCCAGGTGCCCTCTCCAGCCACTCTGGCCTCGCCCCTGTACCTCCTGCGCAGCAGCACATGCCTGCCCCAGGCATTTGCACCTGACCTTCCCTCTGTCTCGTTCTTCCCCAGATACCCACAAGACGTATTCTCACTTCCTTCCAGTCTGCTCCAGCACTGCGTTATTAGAGAAGGCTTTCCTCCCCACCCTGCCTGTTTTTCTCTGCAGTGCTCATCATCAGTGCTCATTTGTTGATTGTCTTCCTCTCACCAGTAGAAAGTCAGCAACCTGAGGCCTTGTTAGCTTTGCTTGCTGATCTGTGCCCAGTCCCTGAACTAAGACTGGCACAGAGTAGAGACCCCGAAGTATTTATAAATGGATCAATGAACT
The DNA here is from genome assembly GCA_004027715.1 of Plecturocebus donacophilus. Classification (NCBI taxonomy): domain Eukaryota; kingdom Metazoa; phylum Chordata; class Mammalia; order Primates; family Pitheciidae; genus Plecturocebus; species Plecturocebus donacophilus. The sequence continues at coordinate 20,545 of PVKP010034848.1, read as the reverse complement.
TTGCCCTACACTCTTCTCCTCTCCAGGTGCACACCCTCTTTACTACACGCTATAAATATCTGTGTACCTGTCTTATGATAATACGCTTTGTGCCAGTTCATGCCCCTGCCCTGCTCCTCCCCGCAGCCCATACCTAGAACAGAGCCCGGCACAGAGTAGGTTTTCAACAGTGTGTGCTGGACAGGGGACAGGATGGAAAGGTGCCTGCTCCTATAAAGCCCCTGCCTGTTCCAGAAGGATGGAAATACAGCTGCAGTGGGAGGTGGGAAATGCACTTAGGAGGCAGCTTATCAGAAAAAGAAAGGCTATGGAGTAGGGCACTCAGTGAGTGCATGCACTCTGCAGGCTCTGAATCACAGAACCTCCTTTACTCTACCAGAAAACATTTTCTGCTCTTCTTCCCCAGCCCCAGCACTTTCCTGGGCAGCGCTCTGCCCCTCTGCCCCTTCCGCTAACCTGTGCCGCTCTTCACCCCTTACCTGCCCAGGTCCTCAGGTTTTTCACCTGGGATGCACTTCCTGTCCTTAGAACTTAAGTATGGGTTTTGGCAGACCCCAGGTCACGGTGAAGGTTGAATGCCAGGCCTGATCCCTGCGGTGTGTGGCATGAACCACCCCGCCTCCCAGGCCCATGTGAGAGAACATCAGGGGACACAAAGCCCTGGGCCCCTACCTGTGGGAAGGCAGTCCTTCCATGGCCTCTTCAAAGGCCTGATGCAGGAGGAGAGTGTCTTCACAGTTCAGGTGGATGGAGCACTGGTGATGGGGCAGTGGCTGGCCTCCGGGAGCGTTGGGGGCCGCCAGGAAGCTGGGCAGCCTGTCTACAGCCACTGAGGGACCAAAGAGGAGGGTCAGGTCTCAGCCCCGCAAGGTCCTCCCTATACAGCCAGCACCCTGCTACCCCCAGTGGCAGAGGGGAGCAGGAAAGCAAGAGCAGGTGTTTCACTTTCTGACCAGCGTGCAGGGGAACACAGGCTGGAGGTCAGGGAATGGAGATGATGATGGAGCTCAGCTGCCCCCAGCCTAAAAGTCTGTTGCTCAGATGGGTCAAAGGAGGCAGCGCCGCCATGTGGTGTGCCTCTTACCATTGATCTTGGTGACAGGAGACCGGGTGTCCAGCTGAGAGATTCTCTCCACGAATTCCTCAGGAAGCCACTCCTGGAAGGAGAAGGCTCCGTGAAAGGCCTCAGATGTCCAAGGCCTCAAGAAAGCTGCCTTCTTTCTTTGCTCAGGCAGATCCTCATCGCTGCCTCTGGAATTCCTCTTCATCTTTCAAAGCTCAGCCAAAACCACCTCCTCTGTGAAGCCTTTCTAGATGCCCTCCTACTCAGCTATAACCATGTCCTCCTCTGTGTGTGGCCAGCCGTTCTGACTGTGAAATAGTCCACATCTCTCCTTGCGTGCAAAGGGGTCAGTGGTTTGCAGGCCTCTTTTCACTACTGGTCTGTAAGCTCTTGGAAGCCTCAGTGATCTTAGAATTGCCTTAACAAGTTTCTTTTGACTCATGTTTGTTGAATTTTATTAATAGAATCACTCACTCAGAAAAAGTAGTGCTTTACCCCTAAGAACCCCCTCGCCCAAGAATGGCTGGGAGCTTCTTGCTCATATACATGTTATCATATATTTGGGCACAGGGAAAGTTGCAGAAACTGCCCCCAAAGCTCACCCCTCCCTGTTTGCACACCCACTTCTGACTCTGGGCTTGGTCATGAGACTTGCTTTGGCAAAGAGATCACACCATGTGATGCTATCATGCTTGATTGAGCTTGCCTGCTTTTGCCCTCTGCCAGACCCTGAGAACGTGCCTGAACACTGTGCTGGAGGAGGACAGACACATGGAGCAGAGTTGAGTCCCCCGTCATCCCAGCAGAAACCGTCCTGGACCAGCCACCACCGGCCAGCCCCCAGGCACAGGAAGGTGTCCCGCCAAGATCAGCAGAGTCGGCAAGCTGACCCACAGCTGACTGCAGATGCATGGACGAGCCTTCAGCAGCTGAAATCCACCAAGATCAACTGAGGTCTCCAGTTCTGGGTGCCAGTATTTCTTGTTGCATGCCCAAAAGTTTTGTGGCTTTTTGTTAGGATTAATTAATAATCATGGATACTACAATAGATTGTTGACCCAGGCAGTGGAATTAGAGCTGCTGAGAGGTGAGAAATCAGGAAAGTAGGAAAGCCGTTGAAATACCTCCAGATTGAAAGTTAGACCTGGGTTCCAGCTCTGGCTCTGCCAGTGGCCAGAACCTTACTCACTTCACCTCTCTGGCCCTTTCTCCTCACCTGTGAGGCTTCTTCCCTGTTTGCTACCTGCCCTTACCTCCTGCTTCCCAAATGCAGAGACTTGGCTTTTGCATCTCACACCCTGATGCAATCCTGGCTCCCTCAATCCCCACGGTTGCCAACCCCTGATCGGGCAGACATCTAAACTCCACCCTCCCTCCCCCGGCAGCCTCACCTGTGGCGTCAGCTTCAGGAAGGTGATCTTCGGTGATGTGCTGGACAGCACCACTTTGCTTCTCACCTCTGCGCCATCTTCCAGCACAACTCCTTGCACGCAGCCTTCGCTGTTCACCTGCACCTTTGCCACTGTCTACAGCCCACCAGAAAGAGGCCCCAGAAACCCCCAGGAACGGAAATCCAGGTTAGATCTTGTGGGATTTCCATGGTCTGTGCTGCTCCTAGGCATTCACAGCTTCTTCATCCCAAAACCGCCCCACCAAGTTCTGCAGTTTCTCCATGAAGCCTCAGCCCACAGGTGGTTCCGTGATCTGGGACTTCAAGGGGAGTGGTTAGCCACTAGCAGGCGGCGTGACCTTAGTCTCTTGATTTTTCAACCTCCCCGCCCCCCACCCGCCCACCACCCCTCTGTTCATAGGTGAAACAAGGGACCTTCCAAATCTGAGACTCTGTTCTGTCCTGGGATCCTTGCCAACAGCTGGGGTGAGGTGGAGGGACCATTCACCTTTTCAGTGAAGATACTTGCTCCATGTGTGGTGGCTGAGCTTGCGATGGCATTAGAGAGGGCACCCATGCCCCCCTGGACATAGCCCCAGGCCCCCGGTGTCCCCTCCAGGCTCCCCATCACATGATGCAGCAGCACATAGCTGAGGAGAGACCACCCAACTCAGACTCTAACCTCCCCAGAGTTCTAGGTGCAGCTATTCCTTTTCATCTTGACCTCCAGCCCCTCCCTGCCAACATCCAGCCCTTTCCCAGCAGCCTTTAATGAACTCAAGTTCTGGTAAGAGCCCTTTGCCTTCTCTACACCCTCTCCCCAGCAAATGAGTCTATGTGTGTAGCTTTATTGCCAAAAATAAGGCAGCGATGCCCAAACCTGCAGCTCCAGCACTCTCCTGAGCTCCAGCCCGTGTCCAGCTACCCACAGATATCTCCATTTGGATGCTTTCTTGGCAGGTATCTTAAACCCACCACCTTTTCCCTATTCTCCAGCTGCTTCCCCTTCAATCTTTCCCATCCCAGTGAATGCACCTTCCAACGGAAGGTTCTGTTTCCAACAGAAACCCAGGTGTCAGCCTTAACCTCTACCATGCTTCCCCATCTTCATCCACAAAGCACCAACAACTCAGCCTCCAGAGGGCTTTCAAGGTTACCCCATCTCTCAGCCTCTCTTCTCTTCCTTATGCTGCTGCAGTAGCGTCCCCTCATTGGACCCCCTCTCCCACACTTTCTTCCCTGCAGGTCTTCGTCCACATATATCCTGGAGCCCTATCTCAAAGCCCAGCCATTCTCCTGCCGCTCACTTACCTCCGTTCCAAGCCGCCCCGGCTTGGCGCTGCTCTTAGGGTAATGCCAGCCTCCTAGCACGTGCTCCAGCCTCATCCCTCATCCTGTCCCCATCTCTGTACCTCACCCTCCTAACTAACAGAACCTCTTGATTCCCTGGAGGGATCACATGTTCCCTCAACCCCAGCATTTGCCCCTGCTGTTCTGTTAGCCTGAAGCCCTTTCCCCTCTCACCTTCTGTTTCGCTAACTCCTTGTCCTTTGGGTCTCAGATCAAACACCTCTTCCACGTGGAGGCTTCCCTGATCCTAGACCAGGCTGTGACCCGGCTGCTCTTCCTAGCATCACACTCATGTCACTTCATTACCATCACTCACTCTCTGTCTCTCACCCAGAAGGACATCTGCCCCGCTCACTACCGTATCCCCAGCACCTAGCACAGACAAGCGCTCATCCATATTTGTAGGAAGAATTAATGAAGAAACAAATTACTTAAAGGCACATTTCACAAACCGAGCAGTGGGTCAGCCTCCCAGAGATTGGAAGAGAAAAGGACAGGAGGCCCCAGCTGGAAGATCCGGATTGGCTGGTTGCTCAGAGCTTGGCCAACGTGTAGCAACTGCTGCCAAGCCCCCTCCCACAGGGCCCTGGGGGAACGTAGGGCTGGCTTAATACATGTTGAAAAACCACTTCCAAGGGTGTGCTCAACCCTTGAGAGAAGAGCCACGTCGACAGCTTCTAGCTGCTAGCCGCATCTTCTGGTGCATTGGAAACGGTCCAACCCTTGGTGGCATCATCTTCCATCCTAACACACACACACACACACACACACACACACACACACACACACCTCCATTCCTGCTCCTGCAGGGGCTCATTAAGTCAGACCACACTGCAGGCTTCGCTGTGTCTGACTGCCACCTCTCGGACTGGGCTGTCAGCACAAATCCTCACTTGCAAAGAGAAAGGCAGCTTCCCGTTCCTCCTGGGGCGTCTGTGTGAGTGTGTCCCAGAGCCCAGGGAAGGGAGAGAAGACAGAATGGGCCTTTGTGGGAGTGGAGAGCGGAAGAGGGAAGAGAGGAGGAGAGAAAAGAAGATATGAACATTGAGATATCAAGCGGGAGGCGGGAGAGAGGCTTTTCTTAGTGAAGCAGCAGGGCACCGTCACTAAGAAGGAAGATTTTGGGGAGTCAGGCACCTCGAGCTGGAAATCAGCCTTGCCACTTACTAGCTGAGTGGCTCTGGAAAAGACAGTCCCCTCTCGGAACCGCAGTTCTCAGACGTTGCTCTGAGGGTTAAATGAATCGTGTGGGATGTGCTCGGCTCAGTTCCTGGCTCACTGGGTGAGTTCCGTAAGTGGCAGCCGTTGTTGCTGCCACTGTCACTGCTGTCCTCACTCCTGTTGGGGGACATGCTCCACTCCCGTGTCCCGCCTCACCCCCCTCACTCACCCACTCCCTGGAGTGTGGGGACTTGTCATGGCTCCAATCACAGCATCTGTGGCTAGAGTGGCTTTTAGAGGCTCGGACTCAAACCACTGATCCAGCACCTGGACAGCAAACCAGCAGAGAGAAGGGCTTGGGGGCCCCGATGGGAGGAGGGTCCCCTCACTGCCTGGTCTGGCCTGAGGCTGGGAAACAGCTCACCTTGGTAATGGGAGCTGTGAGGACCTCGTAATACCGGGGAAGCTGGGCTCCCAGGATGCGGCCTACAAGAAATGAGTCACAAAACAGAAGTGGAAACAGGTGACAGGGAAACCCTTCGACCTGGCCCGGGGCAGGGGTTTAAAAGAACGGAGGAGGCTGAGACTTCCTGCCAGGAGGTGGCATAGCACAGCCAATGCAGGGACAGACCCAGCCTGAGTCCTGGCCGCATCTCTTACTGGCTGCGGGACCTGGGCATGTTTTTAACATCCCTGAACCTGCTTCTTTATCTGTAAAATGGGAATCCTATTTTATACCCCAAGGACTATGGTGAGAATTAAGTGAGCTAGGCAAAGCATTTGCAAGCTCATAGGCACTTAATACATTTAAGCAGTTAGCATTATTCTTGGAAAATTTTAAACTTGTACCTTATTCCCTTATTTTGAAATCTGGAAGGCCCATATTGTGGGAGAGAGCTGGCAGGGCTGATCCATTCCTACAACCCCGATTCAGACCACTTCAGAGAGTAACTAGGCTTTAAGGCCTTCAGGGTAGAAATCATCATCTCTATCTTTATAGCCCCCAGGCCTAAGTTAGTGTCTGGCACATAGTAGTTGCTCAGTAAATTTTTTTTTTTTTGCCTGTTTTCCACACAAAGCTCCTTGGACTGGTTATCTAAGAGGTAGAGTCTCCTTTTTGCATTTGTAATCGATTCCACTGGCTCCACACTCTTTGCAATGTATGAATCTACAGTGCCTCCCAACCCACCACAGCTGGGTTAACGTGCCTGGCTCCTTGGCTCTGGGTTTATTCATGTGACTTGGCCAGCCAGTAGAATATTTGCAGATGTGACACAAACCCGGACCTAAAACAGGCCTGTACATCGGGATATGCTCTCTGTGCTTGTGCCACTGATGTGAAAAATCCGTGCCCATCCTATTTTATACACCAGGGGCTAATGGTGAGGACTAAGTGAGCTAGGTAAAGCATTTGCAAGTTCATAGGCACTTAATACATTTGAGCAGTTAGCATTATTCTTGGAAAATATCAAGCATGTGATCAGCATGTGCTTCCACAAGGAGGATGGGAGGTACCCAGAGCAGAGCTGCCTCCACTGAGCTGCTGCAGACACAAACACATGCATGATACCAGACCAAATCAGCTGAGCCAGCTGGGATCAGCTGAACATCAAAGATGTGTGGGAAAATTTTGTTTTGTTTTTCTAGGATATAGAAGCTAAACTGGTGTGTATACCCTCAAGGAGGGTAGAAAATAGTAGCACATTTTATGAGCTTTTCATTCTCATACTCATGGTAGACATTACTAATTGATCACAGAACTTCTCCTTGCTGAGCCCAAATCTAGCATTCTTTCTGTATGGGGCAGCTCTTCAAATCTCTTGGTCCCTGTATCTTATTCTAGCCATGGCCATGATGCTGAGCTCCATGCAAGCTTTGATCAGCTTCACACGGACAACTCCACAGCATCTCACTTTAGTCCTGAAAAGTGAGCTTCTCTATTTCTTCCCTAGGGCTTCTCTGGCACCACAGCAGGGTGCTCATGGGAACCTACTTGGCACCCACAGATGCACAGCCTGGAAGCATGGGAGTCAATGCCCTGTGAGGCAAGCCTTGACCAATGGGGGACAGAACTCAATGGATAAATACTTTCCTTTCCATCTCCCGAGAAGGTTCCTCAAATGCATTTCATAAAGCTTACCAGAGGGCCCACACAGGTCCAGCACCTTCTCACCCACAGTGCTGGCTAGTGCGACCACACGCCCTGGTATTGACTCTTTCTCTCTCTACTTTCTCTCCCCTTTTCTCTTATTTTTGTGCCTTGGCATCACCCTTCCAGATGAACTACCCACGCATAAGCCTTGGTCTCAGGCTCTATTTTAAAGGCGCATCATCCTAAGACACTCTCAACAAAGTGCTCCAGGCCGCCCCTAATTGATCAGAGCATGTTAACCGAAGCCAGCTGGCAGGCTGCACTGGAGGCCCAGGCTTGTGTCCAGGCATCAAGTCAATGGACTCTCGTCCTTGAAGGTCACTCATCATGCCCTGGTGCCTGCACTTGGACTTACCTGCCTTCAGCAGGGGCTTGAGGGTGGAGAGCGACCTGATCCTTTGCAGCAGGGAGCCACGCTGGAAGGCCACCATGTCCACGGGGGCCGCATCCAGCAGAGGGTCAATGGCTAATGCCAAGCAGTGCATGAACTCCTCATATCTGGGAAAGGCCTGGAACAGAGCTCTGTATCAAGGCTCCACGGTCTACATCCCTGCCCTCCATGCTGCCCCCACATGGCTGTCACTCCCCAGAGCTTCACAGTTCCTCAGGCCTCATTCCCTGCTGTGGCTCGGCTTTGGCTCTGCTGAGCTCCGCCAGTTCCAGGTCTCTGGGTTAACATCAACACCAGGAAGAGTGCATGGGGTTGGGGTCGGGGGTCAGGGAGACCCTGGGCAACAGGAGAGCCACCAGGAGTGGGAACAGGGACAAGGAGCGAATGCTGGCCAACACAAAGTGTCACCCACAGAAAACCGGCAAGAATCCTAGAGTGTGGTCTCTGCGATAAACCATGAAACCACTTACAAGTTTCTTCCTTCTGTCCTTTTTTTGAGACAGAGTCTCGCTCTGTCACCCAGGCTGGAATGCAGTGGCGTGATCTAAGCTCACTGCAACCTCTGCTTCCCGGATTCAAGTGATTCTCCTGCCTCAGCCTCCTGAGTAGCTGGGATTATAGGCATATGCCACCACGCTGGCTAATTTTTGTATTTTTAGTAGAGACAGAGTTTCACCATGTTGGCCAGGCTGGTCACTAGCTTCTGACCGCAAGTGATCTTCCTGCCTCAGCCTCCCAAGGTGCTGGGATTACAGGCGTTAGCTGCCGCAACTAGCCTGTCCTTCCGTCCTTTCATATATTACTGGTAGAGGTTAGGCCTCTTTGCCTGTATTCTTTTCCAGTCTGTAGGTCTCCCATGCTGTCACCTGCAGTCACAGAAGCCTGCCTCCTCTCACCCCACAAGCTCCCACGTCAGAATCCACTTTTGGAAGCCTGGTTTCCGACACTCACCCCTCCTTCCCTGGTAGGCACAGGACAGTGATAAATGCCTGCACTACTGGAGGCCCCACCTGATTCTTCTTAGCCCTGAACTTTGAATTTTGGTCCATCTCTACCCATGGACATACCCATGGCTTTTTAATAAGTGTTACATAAAGAAAAGTTCCATGTTAAAATACATTTGAGATGTCTTGGTAAAAATGAAGTTAAACAGCTTCCTCTAAGCAGACCTTTAATATGACAGCATGAAAAGACAAAACCAGAAGTCAAGCTCCTCACTTTCCGTGATGGGAAATGGGCCCTTGCCTCCTGCGTGTGGGGTCGCTAGAGTGCAGGGCCACAGTTAGTGTCCTGCAGGCCCGGGGACCTGGCCTTGTGCCGAATCCCCTCAAGTGCAACTGAGATGGGCAGGATTTGGATGAGAGGAAGCAGGCGGTGGTCTCCAATTTGCTGCATAAAACAACCCCCAGAGAAGCACTTGTAAAAAGCTAAGCCTCTCAGGCCGGGTGCAGTGGTTCGTACTTGTCATCCTAGCACTTTAGGATGCTGAGGTGAGAGGATTGCTTGAGCTCAAGAGTTCCAGATCAGCCTGGGTAACATAGTGAGATGTTTGTCTCTACAAAAAAAGTTAAAAATAACTTAGCTGAGCATGGTGGTGCATGCCTGTAATCCCAGCTACTCAGGTGGCTGAGGCAGGAGGCTTGCTTGGGCCCTGGAGGTGGAGGGTGCAGTGAGCCAAGATCGCACTGCTGCACTCCAGCCTGGGGGACAGGGTGAGACCCTGTCTCAAAAATAAATAAAATAAAACAGCAAAATAAAAGGCTAAGCTCATCAGGTAATTCTGATCATCAGCCAGGTTTGAAAACTGTTGAAGAGACATATAGGCTGTATGTTTGCGGTTCTCTAAGTTTTACCCAACATTAGATTAATACAACAAGAGCAATGTACATGGGTTCTATTAACCTAGGTTCTTCTTACAAAAATGTCTCCACTCTACACCTCGGCTTGTGTCCAGGCTTGGTACGAAATAGCCATTCAAATAATCTCTCTATATCTGCAGAACCAATCGTGGCAGGCCCCTTCTGGAACTCAGCGGCTCATCTAGGCAAAGCCACCCAGCAGATTCCTAGAATGCAATCCCAAGGAAAAAGAAGTGCATTCTCCATCTATCATGTGTTCCTCCTGTCACCAGGCCTGCACACCATCATGGACACTTTGTTGCCTTGGGCAGCCAGGATGGGGCCTTGGGATGCCACATTGAATGAATACTTAGAACTCCCTTGTCCTAAGTTCCTGATCCAGTTCATTTTATCCTTAATTGCCTCTGATCTTCCCTCATCCTCCTTTTCGGCTTTCATGTGGACAGACACTTGGAACTCTGTCTGAAAGCAGGGAGGGTATGAAGCACATACCAGTGTGAGAACACGCCAGCGCATTTCCTCTTGAACTCAGCATGCACAGCCCTGGGACAGGGGCCTCATACTGCACACACGCAGGTGTGCGGGCCTCCCAGTTTACTGGTCGTAATTGGCATCCTCTGCCTGCTTCTCTTCACAGTGCCTGAGATCAAGAGCTGGCACCGACTGGAGCTCTCAGGAAAGTGGGGTGGCCTGACCCAGTGCCCATGGCCTTTGGACAATTGTTCTAGGACAATCCCACCAGACCCATCTCCAGGCTGCTGAGGGAGGAGGAGCTCAGTCACTGGTTGCCTTCCCTACCTGGGCATCCTTCCGGGAGAACTGGGCGATCTGCTTCTGGTTTTCCGCCATGTCTGTGCCCAGCAGAAGGGACCTGGGCACCTTGCTGCCTGTGCCCTCTTCCAGCATGGGGGTGAAGGAGTGGGGGTTTCGAAGATGAAGCCTCAGCCCATGTTTCTGCAGCACACAAACAGCATGGGCAACATATTAATGTTTCTGTGGTCTCTGCCTGTCACCTTTCTCCAATTGTGTCTGTGTGACCATTTAGGTACCTGTGTGCAGGTTCCCAAGTATATGACCCTGGTGTCTGTTTTTTAACTATAAGTTTATAAAAAGCCCTCTTGCCCAAGTGCCCTATGGTAGATGATATTGTATCACATGACAGTACACTATATCATTCTATACCATACCATACATACCACACATGCCATGCCATACACCACCAAACCATGTCACGCCACCTCGTACCATACCACACTACCTCACATCACACCATATACACCATGCCATACCATGCCCTACCACACCATACAATACTACACCATGCCATGCCACACCACACTGCACCACGCCACATCATACAACACCACACCATGTCACGCTCATTGTATGCCAGGGGCTGCACTAGGGTTTACAGTGGTTACCTCGCAGCAGCTTTGTAATGTGATATAATAGTCTTGCATCACTTAACGATGGGGATATGTTCTGAGAAATGCATTGTTAGGCATTTTCATCATAGTTTGAGCATCACAGAGTGTATCTACACATGCCTACATCTGATAGACCGCTACACACCTGTAGCCTGTTGCTGCAAGCCTGCATAGAATGTTACTGCACTGAATACTGTAGTCAACTGTAATACGATGGTGAGTACTGGTGTATCTAAACATATCTAGGCTGGGTGCAGTGGCCCATGTCTGTAATCCCAGCACTTTGGGAGGCTGAGGTGGGAGGATCACTTGAGGTCAGGAGTTCGAGACCAGCCTGGCCAACATGGTGAAACCCCATCTCTACTAAAAATACAAAAATTAGCCGGGCATAGTGGTGCACGCCTGTAATCCCAGCTACTCAAGAGGCTGAGGCAGGAGAATCACATGAACCCAGAAGGCGGAGGTTGCAGTGAGCCAAGATTGCACCATCGCACTCCAGCCTAGCGACAGAGTGAGACTCTGTCTCAACAAAACAAACTCCCCAAAACATATCCAAACATAGAAAAGGTAAATTAAGAATATGGTGTAAAAAATAAAAAATGATGCTATATAGCGCCCTTGCGGTGAATGGAGCTGCTCTGGGTGAGTGAGTGGTGAGTGGATGTGAAGGCCAGCACACTGCTGTATGCTCCTGCACACTTTATAAATACAGCACATGTAGGCTGCACTACATTTATTAAAACATTCTCTTCAGCAAGATAGCTCACTGCAACTTTTAAACTTTATAAACGTTTTAATTTTTAAAATCTTTTTATTTTAAAAAGACACTTGGCCTAAGACACAAACACATCGTATAGCTACATAAAAATATTTCCTATATATCCTCATTCTATAGGCTTTTTCCTGTTTTTACAATTCTTATGTTTATTTTTTATTTTTTAAACTTTTTTGCTAAAAAGTAAAATGCAAACACATCAGCCTAGGCCTACACGGGGTCAGGTCGTCAATATCACTGCCTTCCACCTCCACATCCTGTCCCACTGCAGGGTTCCAGGGACAGGAACACACGTGGAGCTGTCATCTCTTAGACAGCAATGACTTCTGCTGGATACCTCCTGACAGACCTGCCTGAGGCTGTTTTACAGTGCATTTGTTAAACAAGGAAAAGGAACACACTCTAAAATAGTGATACAAAGTATAGTATAATAAATACTATCAAGTATCATGCACTGTATATAATCACATGTACTAGATTTTAGATCATGGCCGCACAGTGTGCGTATCGCCACAAACACATGAGTAACATGTTGCACTGCGACTATGACATCACTGGGGGACAGGGACTTTTTCAGCTCCATTGTGAGCTTACGGGACCACCACTGTCTACAGTCTGTCCTTGACCGTCTTGGTGTCATGTGGCGCGTGGCTGCCTCATTATCCTCATTGTACAAAAGCAACAAGGGAGGCTCAGAGGAGTTAAATAACTTGTCCCAGGTCACTTTGTTAGATAGATCTGGATTTCTAAACCACAGCTCTGTAACTCCAAGGCCCCGGATTTCCGCACTGGGCTGTAACTGCCCCACTTCAGAAATAAATAATTAAAATTTAGAAAGACACAATAAAGCAATGGTTATGTGAAAATCTATACTTACAAGGTAGATAAATTATTCACATCAGAACATTTTATTTACTTTGCAGACTCATTTACTCCAGGGTCACTTTAAATGGAAGTTCCCTTGATGCATTTAAAGTATGATTTGATTTACAAATATTTGATTAGCACACGGAACTTCCCAAGTGCACATCTACTGCTGCAAAGGAGGCACAGAGAAAACAAGAGGGGCCCGTGCTACCTCCAGTTTCTGCTGTCGAGAGACTTCCTTCTCCAGCTCCGTGGGCTGCTCCCTCGCGGCTCTGAGGTCGCGGCTGGAATGCTGGCTTATCAGCCAGGCCTCCCCTGCACTGCCTGCTCCCTCACCCTGCGAGAGCCCTGGGCCCCACATGACTAATCACATATTTAGTGTTTTCGTTGTCTCCCCAAGCAGAATGTAAGCCCTGTGAGGTCAGGGGCATCATCTATTTTGTTCACCGCTGTACCCCCCATGCAGTCACGGTGCAATTAATAAGTATTCTGCTGACGAAATAGAATGGTACGGCCCCGGAAGGCGGACGACATCTGTGAGCAGAGGTTTTAGGAAAGCGCGAGGAAACCCAAAACAGGCTTTTCCCACAGTAACGGCTGAAGTCGCTCCACACCAGAGCCTCAGGCGGGCGGGCTCGCCGCGGCTCTGCGCACTCTGCTGCGGAGATTCCCGACCCTGGCAGGGGCCGGCGCCAGGAGGCCGCTGGGGTCCCCCCTAACCCTGAGATGCAGACATTCTTTGACCCTAAGCTGGAGAAACGTCGCTTGGTTCCTCTCCATGCAGTGAACTCTCTCACACCCAGGAGGCATCCTCAGTTTCCCCGTCATCCCTGACGTCCGGTCCGCTGCCCCCAGCATCTGTGCACGTCCCTCCAGGCCGCCATCTTGGGAAGTGCTGCCGCCGCGGCCTCGCGGTCCGCATGCGACCCCTCCTGTTTCCACCGAATCCTCACCAGCCAGCTGGCGGGCTGACCCTTTGTAAACCACAAATCCTAGCACCGAACTTCCTGATCACACACGCCACTGGCTTCCCGCGGCACTTGGATAAAATGCAGGCCCTGAGGTGGCCCCTGCCCCTCCCACCCCAGGCTGCTGCCCTCTGCCTGTCACTCCTCCGCTCTGGCCACACTGACCTGCCTTCTGCTCACGCCTGCCTGTGTGGGGCCATCTCTTCTTCCCTCTGACTGGACGCGCTGCTCAGATGTCCACATGGCTGCTGCTGGTGGCCTCTTGGTATTTGAACACCTGCTCAAATGTCGCCTCCTTGAGGAAGATGTCCTTCCTGGTCACCATCTAGGCTGGAATCTCCACTTTCTCTAATCCTGCCTTCTTTTCTTTTCTTCTGGGCAGGGCACTTAGCTCTACCTGCAGTTCTCTGCCTAACAGCAGGGTCCTTGCCGTCCTAGTCCACTGCTGTACTCCCAAGGGCTTCTCTGTGTCTGGCCCACAGCAGGTGCTCAGAAACATGGACTGAATGAATGAATGAATGACTCCCCCAAATCAGGGACCTAAGAGGAATCCAAAAGTTATTTCAAGTATAACTAATTGATTATGAATAATTTTTCATTTGATTCCAGGACTTTCTCTTATAAATGGAGGCTCTCTCATTCTTAATGGTGTTAAATCAAATTTAGCTTAAAGCTCCCTCTTTAAATACTCTAAGCTCAGCCTAAAGGTTTCTCTGTTCACAGTGAACTATGACCTAGAAGGAGGTGTAAACCGATGGTAACCTACTCCTGTGTCAATCGCTGAGTACTGACCAATCAAAGGGGACCAACTGAGCTGTAACCAATCTGGCTGTTTCTGTTCCATTTTCTGTACATCACTTTTCACGTTCTGTCTATAAATCTTCTTCCACCATGGGGCTCTGCTGGAGACTCTGAGCATACTCTGGCTCGGGAGGCTGATCCATTTATGAATCAATCATTCTTTGCTCAATTAAACTCTGTTAAATTTAATTTGGTAAAGGTTTTTCTTTTAACAATGGTTTTAATTATGTGGAGTCTGAATGAGAAGGGCAATGTTAAATAACCATCAGATTATATCCACGAGATTTGTTCAGATTATGGAGTTTTTTTTCTTAAAAACCAAACAAAAAAAAAAATGAAAGCAAAACCCGTCTTTTATTTACCCCTTGAGAGTTCTCAGCATGCACAGCCATCTGGGTGGAAATTGCTGGAAAGGGTGTGTGTGTGTGAAGGGTGTGTGTCTAAAGGACCAGAGATATGAGGGATTTAAAGGGCGGACTTCTCAAAGTTGTGTTCCGGGGGCCTCCTCTTTCAGAATGACCTGAGAATGCCATAAAAATGACCTTTTCTGGGCCCCACCACTGCCACGAATCAGACCTGTGAGCAAGAACCCAGGGAAATCTCCACTTCCCCAACAGTTTCCCGGGTCATACTCTGGCCCTGCAAGTTTGAGAGCCCCACCTTAGAGAGATTTCTAGGAGAAAAGCAAGAGCAAAATGAATAAGGCCAAGACCCAGAAGGTCAGTGAGGGCGGGGAGGGAGGATGGGGTTGCCTCTGGCAATGAGGTCAAGGCTGGCCCAGGGGGCAGGTGGGGAAGGTGGCTTCTGGCTGATGGGATGAAAAGCCCCACTCCATACCCTCATCTCTGCCAGTGCAAAGGCTCTGCCCTTCCAGCCTGGATTCCATCACCCAGCAGGGGGCCGCTGCAAAAGCACACTCATTTTCTAGGTGGATGGAACCAGGAGGTAATCTAATTCAGTGCTCGCATTAACAGCTGTGGAAACTAATACTCAGGACAGGGAGGCCACTGGGGTCCTGCCCTGGTGGGGACCACAGCAGGTCAGTGGAGGGTGCTTAGGCTCAAGGAGGGGAGGAGGGGCAGGGGAGCCAAAGTCAAGCCTCACTTTAGTCCAGGGCTACAGCCTTGTAAGGGGCAGGGTGGGTGAGGAGTCTCCAGCCATGGGTCTTTCTGGAGCATCAGTTTTCTCAAGTGCCAAATTGGGGTAATAATAATACCGACAAGTACCAAGCCCTTCTGTGTACCAGGCACTGTGCTGATGTAGCCTTAGGAGGCAGGTGCTATGACCATTCCCATCTTACAGCTGAGGAAGAAAAGATGTGATTTCACCACGTGGTGAAATCACATAACTGGTGAGCTGTGGAGCAGGGAGGCAGACGGAGCCAGCCAGTTTCCAGGCTCCAGTCTCAGCTCTGTGCACACCCAGACTGGAGCTGCCAGGGGCGCTCTGTCTATGACCATGTTCCCTACAAACTGCAAAGAGCTAGAGGCGTGTGAGTCTGAGTGGTATCAGTACCAAGAGGCCTGAGCGCATCATAGCTCAAGAACAAGAAGTAGGAGACAGTCAGGCCTTGGCTCGAATTCTCCATCACTTTCTAGCTATGTGAACTTAACTCCTGAACTTTAGCTCCCTGATTGCAAAATGGTTCTTGCCTTACAAGTGAGGATCGATTGAGATAGAACATTGAAGGTCATAGTCCAGGATGTGATGCTGGTAAAATAAATGCTCTCCATTACAGTTTTGGAAAGAGAATATTCCTGAAAAGAGTTTAGTTGCCCTCTTGTCGATGCCCTCCAGGCTGTCAATGTCCTGCTAAAACAGTATTCTCCAGATGGGGCGAGTCCTGCACATCACGCAGCAGGACTGCTTTCTCCGTGATCTCAGCACCGTACTCCTATTAATGCAGCCCAAGGAAGAGGTTAAAGCATCTGCTCAATTCACTTGGGAGCTTCTAGTTGAAGGAACACTATGACAAATGCCATTTCAAATGAGTAATGTTTGTTAAATAAAGAGAATAATCAAGTGAAAATCTCTATTCTGTGATTCTTAGTCTCATAAATCAGGTTTGCAAAAAGGAGGGTCCCCAGTCCCCAACATCTGCCACTATGAATAAGTGGCACATTTACAAATTGCCTGCCGCTATGGTCTAGTCTGGACTGGAGGCCAGCGACCCACCCCCAGGCCTCACTGGATTCATCCAGTACTGCTACCAGGATGCATATACTCTGTCTCAGTGGCTTAACGGACTCTCTACATGAACCAGTCAGAGCAGCCAAAGAGCTGTAAACAGCCGCTGGACATCTTACTAGCTTCAAATTTTGAATTTAGAGCAAAGATGGCACCAAAGTGAGTGGCAGCTGCTTGTGCAGATGGCACCAAGAATCCTTTTCTCTGAGTGGTGGGTGACAGTGGCACCAAGCAGGTAGAAGCCAATCAGCCTCAGGAATGTGGTGACGTGGTTTATAAGACAGTGGGGGTGAAGGAAGGTGAAAGCGTGGGGGCCAGGCTTGGGCAAGGCTGTGGACAAAGGCCAGCGGACTAAGAGGCAAACGGCACCAGATGAGCCTCCCAGGATCCCTCCAAACAGCCCGGGAGCCAGAAGAGGTGAAAGTCCCCGGGCCCGACTTCCTGCTCCAGCTGCCAAGAGAAGGAAGCAGCTCTCAACCTGAATGAGGGCAGAATCGGGCTCATGTCCCAAGGCTGCTGTCAGCTTAGGCACCCAAGGCTTCAGACAGGTGTTCCAAGTGGGCCTGAGGGTGACAAAGCCCATTCTTCAAAAGACGTCTGATTTTTGTATGAAATTTCCCACTTTTCAAGACACTCTGTGGGAATGCAGCAGGGAGACCATGTGGGATACACAAGACTTGAGTGGAAGAGAGAGCCCTCAGGGGTGGGCACCATCTTGGGCACGGAACAGGGAGCCTCCACCCAGGTTGGGAAGATGAAACTGCTGCCTCCCTCCCCGCAATTGGGCCAGGGGGACCTACCTTCAGCTCCAGGTCAGTGTAAATCTGTGGCCTCAGCAGGCTGAGCAGGTAGGATGCGCGGGAGAACTTAAACTCTGAAACCGAATCCGATGAAGACCGTCATCAAGGGTCAGCAGGGATGAAGACAGTCACCAGGGTCACCAGGGATGAAGACCGTCACCAGGGTCTCCAGGGATGCAGACCGTCACCAGGGTCACCAGGGATGAAGACCGTCACCAGGGTCTCCAGGGATGAAGACTGTCACCAGGAGTCACCGCCCTCTGCTCCCCCATGCCATATCAGAGCTCACCTGGGATGATCTCCTCAGTGACAGCTGCGCCCCCGATCACATGGCGCCTCTCGAAGACAGCGGTGTTCACCCCCAGTCTCTGCAGGTACGCTGCCTGGGAAGAGGGGGTGGCACACGGGGCCCTCCCTATATCCCTCTGAAACGTCCAGGCTCCCTGGGGCTGACCCATAGACTAAGGTCCTCCCTCTAGGCCAGTGTGCACCCCACCCCACCCATAGCCTCTCCACCTGCTCGTGCTGCTTCTGCCTCTGGGAATGCCCCTCCCTGTGCTTCTCCTTCCACTCTCGCCTTTCCTACATGTCCTCTAAGATCCAACACGCCTGCTCCTCCTGCCCCTCCACTTCCCAGCTGAAGGTGGTCTTCCCTCCTGAGCAGCCCGGTGCCTTGGGGACTCACGCTGCTTCCTGCCACCCTGCCCTGGGATGTCTCTCTCGTCCAGGCAGGGAGCAAGCCTCATTTATCCTACAATTGCAGCATGGTGAGGTCGAACTCGTGAGTGCTGACCCTTCTGCCCAGGTTCAGTCCCTCTTTCTCTCTCTGCTGCTGCAGCCTCAGTACCTGATCCACCTGGCTTCAGTTTGTTCACGTGCAAAAATGGGGCTAATGAATAGTCTCGACTTTACCCACTTCATAAGGCTGCTGTGAGGATGAACTGAGCTGGTCCTTAGACAGGGCTTAAAGTTGTCCCTGGCACAGAGAATGTGCCCCATAAATGAAGCTGTTCATAGCAGAGCTTTATTTTGGGAGAACAAATGATGCAAGGATTTCTATTAATTTTTTTTCTAGCACTTAGTGGAAAAATCAATAAATATTTGTTGAACCAAACTGGTCATAAGTCTACCAATCTAAAATGCTGGGACTTCCACCACCACTGATGCCAGTGTGACTGCAGGAATGGTGTCATGTGAAAGAGTTTTCAAAAAGCTCACTTGGTAACTATTATGTGCCAGAAACAGTGAGTACATCGTCTTGCTTAATTTTTCCCAGCAGCCAAGAGGTAGGTACTATGATTCTCCCATTTTACAGATAAGAAAATGGAGGCTCAATGAGCGTAACAGCTTGCCTCAGGCTCACAGTGCTGATGAGTAGAGGTGTTGGGAAATGAAACCAGACAGTGTGAAACCAGCGTCTATCCTCCTAACACATCCCACTGAGAAACAGCAGCCATCACTCAGTGGCTAAGACCTGGCATGCAAGGTAAGCTGCATCATTCATTCTCCTATGACACGGGAATGATCTCACAGACTGACAACCTCAAACAAGGTTTCTCTGAGATGATGATACAATGGGGCAAGCACAAACAATAGCAAGGTCTCCGTACCATTCAGAAAACACCGAACACCCGTCTTGGCTGAAATGAGTGACTGCTACTTCTTTATCAATAACTCCTCTCCTTACACTCATCTTCCCTCCCTACAGTTCAGACTTCTTGAGCTGCCCAGTTGCAGGCTGTCCCTCCTTCCTGACAGTATCTAACCTATGGCAACCCCTATTTTCTCAGGCCTTCCCTCGAATCATCAACCAAAGCCCATATCCCGTGCAAGGCTCTTTCTAATACCTTCCTACTGAGGCATCCTGAGGTTTCCCTGATGCAGACCTCCCTCACTGCAAAGAACAAGAAACCTAACTAGACTAACTACAAGTGTGTTCCTGGTGGGCTTTGGCAGAAGGGCATGGACACTAGCCTTCCGTGGGCTGGAAACTTCCAATAATAACAGCCACCATGTGTGCAAGGCTTCATGCGCCAGGTCCTAGCAGCAAATGACCTATTACCTTCACAGCAGCTCTGTGAGGGCAGGTGCCATTGTTCCATTTTACCTCGACTCAGAGAGGCTAAGTGACTCACCTTAACTTTCACAAATAGAAAGTGGCAGAGCTGGGAGATGAATCTTTGTTTATATTAACATCATTGTTTATTTTATATAAACATTTGTTTATATTAAAATCAGGCTGGGCATGGTGGCTCACACCCGTAATCTCAGTACTTCGAGAAGCTGAGGCGGCTGGGCCATCTAAGGTCAGGAGTTTGAGACCAGCCTGACCAACATGGTGAAATCCCATCTCTACTAAAAATAAAAATTAGCTGGGTGTGGAGATGTGCACCCGTAATCCCAGCTACTCAGGAGGCTGAGGCAGGAGAATTGCTTGAACCCAGAAAGCGGAAGTTGCAGTGAACCGAGATCGTGCCATTGTACTCTAGCCTGGGTGATGAGCAAAACTCCATCTCAAAAAAAAAGGTTTTTTTTTTTTAAATAAAATAAAATAAATGTTTTAAATTACTGATCCATTGCAATACAAAATGAGCCATGTAAAATATTCAAGTAAAACTTACACATCAGGTAAATATTAAGGTTTAACATCAGTCCATTAGCACATTCACATTGTTGCCCCCTATATTGATATTCTAGAGCTGCCACTGCTTCAAGAAGCTGTTCCATGTTTGTTTTCTGGCCTTGAATACCTTATGTGGCCTCCTGGAGGTACCTGGACTTAGGTTCGAGAAGCTTAGGCTAAAGATAGCTCTGGGCTACCCAGCTCAGCCTGGGATCTGGAAGTCAGTTGTGCTGGGGACAGGATGCTGGCCCTTCTGCTAGGCTGAGTGCCTCAGTGTCTCCAGGGCACTCTTTGGCCACATAGTGGCTGTGTACTCCAGGGTGGTACGTGGCCTGGACCTGGCTGGGAGGACAGGGCTCTGGACACAAGGGCTGCCTGTGATCTGGAGTCAAGGGCCTCACCCCGCCCCAGGTGCCCGGTCCCCTGGTTCCCACCTGCTCCCATACTATGTTGGTTACGTGCTTCCCTGCCTTGTCAGCTTGTTTCTGGAAGCTCCCTGACTCCCTCACAGGCCATGGGGGAACCACCTTTCTCCATTAGGGGAAGGGGAGGAAAGGAGCCTGTGATGTCCTCAACAGGCTGTAGATGCACATTCCACCCAGCCCCTGGTCAGCGCTGGAGAGCAGAGAGCATCGATTAAGCTGCCTCTTCCTTCTCTCTTGAGCCCTTATCCCACCTGCTTCTTCACACTCCCTCCCAGGCTGCTGAGAGCCACACGCACAGAGGCCAGT
>PVKP010034847.1:0-23845 GCA_004027715.1 Plecturocebus donacophilus | reverse complement strand
AATATATATATAAATATAAATATATATAAATATATATAAAATTATTAAAATATATATAAATATATAAAATATATATTTATATATATATTTATATATATTTATTTATATATATGTGTATATATGTATGCATATATACACATATATACATATATAGTATACATATATATACAATATATATTACAATATATTACTATATTAATACCAATATATTACTATATTAACTAGAACATTAAAATGTTACTATATTAAATTAGCTGTCTGTTTGGTGGCTGAGTTCCTTTTTCTTTCTTTTTTTTTTTTTAAGAATTGTTGAGTAATGATTTGTTTCTCTTGCTAGATTGTAAGCTCCATGATGACAAATACTGTGTCTGCCTTGCTCCCATTTGTAACTGTAAAATCTAGCAGAATGCCTAGGCTAAAAAAAAAATTTTGGTGAATAAATGAAAAAAGATAATTAATAAATTAATTCCCTCATTGTTAATCTATTGGCACATCATAGAATTATTGTCCTGGTACAAGTTAAAGAATTATTTGAAGTTTGTATGACAACTTTTATTTTGATTTATATGAATGATTCAGGATTGGGTAAAGGTTGAATTAAAACATTTGGTCAGGTGTAATGCTCAATAAATCAAGCATTTGCTGATATTAGTAAATGCTATTATTTCAGTGGATTGCAATTGTTTAAATTCTGGTGTATGTAATCTTTATTGTGGTCTACTTTAATCAGGCATACCAATGATCTGTAATAGAATCATGCCACAAAAAAATTTATTTTTACACTTGGAAAAATTCTCGTATGTTTGATTGTTTACTTCTAGTTCGTGTATTAGGCCAGGTGCAGTGGCTCACACCTGTAATACTACAACTTTGGGAAGGCAGGGTGGGAGAGTCACTTGAGCCCAGGAGTTTGAGACCTTCCTGGGCAACATAGCAAGACCTCGCTCATCTCCATTAAAGATAAAATAAAATCCCAAGGTCAGAAGTTTGAGACAAGCCTGACCAACATGGTGAGACCTTGTCTCTCCTAAAAGTACAAAAATTAGCTGGAGGCAGTGGTGGGTACTTGTAATCCCAGCTACTCAGGAGTCTGAGGCAGGAAAATTGCTTGAACCTGGGAAGTGGAGGTTGCAGTGAGCCGAGATCACACCATTGTACTCCAGCCTGGGCAACAGAGGGAGACTCCCTCTCAAAAACAAACACCTTTTTAAACCTTTTTTTAAATATAAAAAAACATCAAATCAATAAATTTGTAGGTCAATTTTAATAGATTTGTTTAAAAAAAAAAACACAAGTGGAAAGTTTTTCCATTGTTCTAAATGATAATTATCTTTTTTTTTTTTTTTTGAGATGGAGTTTCACTCTTGGTGCCCAGGCTGGAGTGTAATGGCATGATCTCGGCTCCCTGCAACCTCAGCCTCCTGGGTTCAAGTGATTCTCCTGCCTCAGCCTCTCCAGTAGCTGGGATTATAGGCATGTGCCACTACATCTGGCAATTTTTTTATTTTTAGTAGAGACGAGGTTTCACCATGTTAGTTAGGCTGGTCTCAAACTCCTGACCTCAAGTTATCCACCTGCCTCGGCCTCCCAAAGTGCTGGGATTACAGATGTGAGCCACTGTGTTGGCCAAAAGATGATTATCTTTAATCCTAGGAAATTTTAGAAGTATAATGAAACACAGATCTTTTAAATAAATATTGCCCCATTTCAGTTGTGTCATGGAGTTTACACAGTTGTATCTTGGGAACTCTGTTTCCTTAATGATTTATTACCAGTTTAAATGACTATCTCAGCTAATAATTTTCAGTAGCTAAACTACCAAATTTCAAAGATTTACTTCCTTTTAGTTACGATGAAAAACACGTTTACTTTAGAGATCGACCGTAATACACATAAAATTAGAGCATCCAAATGTATGTGCGGAGCATTTTTTAATTAAAAAATTATATTTTGTTTCTCATACCTTATTAAAAACATTAAGAAGTAAATGTCTTTAGTATTGGAGTACATTTTTGTATGAGTAGGAAACATGCTATTTTCATAATCCAGTTTTTGGTGTGTGTATTAAATTTATGTGGAGCTTTATGTAAAGTTTTATCAACTTTTACTGTTGATCTAGAAACGCTTGTAATAACCTAGAATTCCAGAGCTTGGCTTCTTACTTGGATAACAATGGTTGAAGATTTTGGATAGGGAGCTAACTTTGCCATGGAACTGAGATACTAATTAGTAGTGTAGGATTGATGAATTTAGGATCAAAAGTAAAGGTATGACACATTTCAAAACTTTGCCTTAGAGAAGTGGGTGTTCGATCTTTTGGGCCACATTGAAAGAAGAATTCTTTTGGGCCACATGTTAAATACACGAACACTAATGATAGCTGATGAACTAAAAAAAATATGCAAAAAAATTTCATCATCTTTTAAGAAAGTTTACGAATTTGTAGTGGGCTGCATTACAAGCCAGCTTGGGTGGCATGTGGCTTGCTAGCTGCAGGTTAAACAAGATTGCCTTATAGCATTATAACTAGAGAGGTGTACAAAGATACAAAATACCATCTGCCACATTCTTTTCCCAATATTTTTTCAGAAATCATCTTTTTCTTATATCTCAATCTATAGTGCTTGCTACAGTTCTACAATGTACCTATTAAGCCAGACTAAAATTACTTATTTCCTAAGTGAATTCACTTTCCTGGTATCAACAGTAAAGGATTTTTCCTATGTTAAAGTTTATTTCAAATCAGGAATAGGTTGATATCGTCATCATACTCACTCAGCTGTGAGTATTTTGTAAGCCTGCAAAAGTGTTTTAGGTATAAAATCTTGATTATTGGAATTTATAAATTTTTTTTGATAGATAGCTTAATGGCAACTTAGAATATAAATTATTAAGTGATTTTAGCCTAAAAATAGCATTCATTAAGTTTTAGCCTAAGTAACAATTGAGTTGTGAATGTACATATACACACACACACACACACACACACACATATATACACACACACATATATATACACACACACACATAAATCGAGTTGAATTTTATAATACCAGTATGATTCGAATCATTATTGGAACCTGTCCTTCAATTAGGGTTCCAAAATCTGAAAATATTGGCAATCTTTTTATATATGTAATATTTCCATTAGATAATTACCTTTAGATTTGTATTAGATTTTATACATCTTTCTTGAATTGAACTTTGTCGTATCACATGTAGAACTTGACCATTTCTTTTTGTTTTTCTTTTGTTTTGTTTTGTTTTTTGAGAATGAGTCTCTCTCTGTCACCCAGGCTGGAGTGCAGTGGTACAATCTCCGCTTACTGCAACCTCCGCCTCCCGGGTTTAAGCAGTTCTCTGCCTCAGCCTCCCGAGTAGCTGGGATTACAGGTGTGTGCCACCATGTCCAGCTAATTTTTGTATTTTTAGTAGATACGGGGTTTCCCCATCTTGGCTAGGCTGGTATTGAACTCCTGACCTCGTGATCCACCTGCATCGGTCTCCCAAAGTGCAGGGATTACAGGCGTCAGCCACTGCACCAGGCAACCATTTCTTATATAAGAGGAATATGTTTTTAAAATATAGTTAAAAGTTTTCTAAATTTTAATTTCAGTAACTTTTTTCTGAGAAAGAAAACTTTTATTCCTTATTTTGAGAATCACAGATGCCTTTTCTAAGATAACCACTGTTTAGAACAAACATGTTTTGATAATTAAGGATTTAGAATAAAATCAGATTGTTTGATTAAAATTCCAGTTGGTGGCTTTCTTAGTAATTTTTAACAAATTAAAAACATTGTAATTTAAAATATTTTAGAAATTATACTTAATATATTTATTTAATGAAGTCTGCTTTTAAGAACTTTAAATCCTCACGTAAACACCACCAGCTGCAAAGTATGAATAGCAACTTTTTCAACAAAATGCCTGCTGTGTATAAGCTACTGAAAGAAGATAAATATTAATAAAATGTTTCCCTCCTCTTAGATATCTATAATCTAGGAAGATGAACACATTCCTTTCAGACACTAAACTGCCTAAGAAAAAGCATCAGATCTATCTTATTTACCACCACATCCCCAGAATGTTGCACAGTGCCTGACGTGTAGTAGATGACCACAGTTTACAGTCAGTATAAGTGAAGAAATGAGTGAGCAAACATCTCTTAAAAAGAATAGACTTTTAAAGTTAGCAAGCAGTGATGTGTTACTCAGTAGGCAAATAAGATAGTTTCCTAATTTCCTAATTCAATTTTCCCTGCTCCCTATTATGACTAGATGTTGATTGTTGATAATTCATATGATTCAGTTATTTGGTTGGTTGATTCCTGCAGTTTGTCCTGCTATCCTCTAGATGGAAATCCTTTATAATTTTGGTTAAATTGTGTGTGTGTGTGTGTGTGTGTGTATTTAGATGGAATGGCCCCTTACCATTATTATATGTGATTTTTAGAATTGCCATCCTTGTTTTTTCCATGCAGAGTCCTGTTTTACTTTGGATACCAAATTTCAGAAATAAAGTCACTTTTTTTGTTAGAAAGTCAGTGGGGTTAGAAAGTCAGATGAGGTAAATGTTATTTTTTCAGTTCCTTATTTTTGGAATTTTAAAGAGCAAGCAAATAGATAATATGAAGAATAGAGAAAGTTTTTATTAATTCAGGGAGGAAGAAAAATTATTTGTGAATAACAACGTTCATTTCACTTATAGCTTCATGAATCTTTTTTTTTTTTTTTTTTTTTTGGAAATAGTTGTCCTTCCTAAGTTTCTTCATTGATTCCATTGCCCTGCATGTGTTATTTGACATGTGTTTGAATGTGTAGGGTAGCCTGCATAGTCAGAATTTGCAGATCTAATAGTGCACATTTTATGAACTCTCTCTGAGGATTCTTTTGGACATTAGTTCTTACCTTGACACTCAGATAAAATTAAGGGCTTGGGGAGTAGATTTCTGATGAACCAGAATAATGTCTTAAAAAAAAAAACTTTATAAAAGGAAACAAACAGTGGCAATCTCCTTATGAGTACACCTTTGTATATTTTAATAGTAATATGGACAAGTTAGGCCCTCCACTTCGAACTGGAAGACATGTGCAAAGGTTGTATGACAGTGATACAAAATCAGACAGTGCCATCAAAAGACATGAGTTATTACCTATTTACAAGTAAGTATTTGTAACTCAGTTTGGTTAATATTTTTAGATATTTTCTTAAAAGCTTTATATAATGGAGTACTGTACTATTACTGTCTTATACTTAAATCTATTTAATAATTTCTAAGCCAAAATGTGCTGAATAATCTAGGATTTAAAACATTTTGAGATTATACATTTTATTCCATTAAATATTAATTTTTAGAGGTTTTAAAATTAATATTTATTTGCAGTCACATTTAATAATTGTTTTTATTAAGTTTTTCTTCAGGAGTAATTAGGATTTTTTTATAATAGTTTTAAAAAGTAGAGTTTGAGAAAAATAATGTCTCGTATAGTATATGATATTGTTAGATTATCTTTTAGATAAGCAAATGGTGAACTATTATAAAAAGCCAGGAAAAAAAAAGATTTTAGGGAACTTTCAATCCAAGGGTCCTTAGTCTTTTTCTTAGATGGTTGTAAATTCCACCTACAACCTGGAAAGAGTATGACACTGCTGAATAACTCTTCTCAATTCTGGCCTGGCTGGCTGAAAAGAGTGTGGCAATGGCAGTTATTTTGAAACTCTACAGCATGAATCTTCAAGGTTTACTAATTTGTGTCTCAATTCAAGCACTCATTTTAAATATGAAATTAAGGTCTAAAAATTAATTTACCTATTAATGGTGGAATATATATTATTAAACAGAGTAAGTTAGTTAACTTTTAAACCAATGCCTACTACAACAATCTGCTCACTATGTAGGTAGGAAAAGTAATAATAAACCTAACTAGATAAACAAAGATAGGAGAAGTCTTTGAGATACTAGCACCAGCCATTTGTTATTTTTAAGTAGTTAGTGATAAATCCTAGCAGGAAGAGTTTATGCCACAAGCTGTTTTTCATTGTGTTGCTTCTGCTGTCAGAGCCCTCTGAAGCAGATCTCACAGTAACAGTGACTAGCAGTAAGATGGATTGAGTACAATTCCAAAATTAAACCTTCTTTAGTTATTCATATGAGCTGTAGCAGGTATATTCTAGATACACAGTAAGAATAATGCTTTTCAGATTCTGAACAGGAGGAAAAATTTGTGGCCTGTGTAAGACTGGGGCAAGGTGTTTTAAGTGATCAAGACAGACAGTTGTGCTTCCCAATCTAAATGTTTCTTGACATTCAGATTTCACCTCTTAAAAGATGTTACTAAAAATAAATGGCAGGTATTTAATATTGGTAGCTATTAATGATGATAATCTTTTATATTTTCCTCTAAATATAAACATTTTGAACAACCTTAAGTTACTGGTATGGTGACATTGTGTGTATGTTCATGGCTGTGTTTGTATTGTATGTATAACTCATGCACTTAACCCCCGCCCAAAAATACCAAAGTATTCTTCCTATTTAAATGCCATTCTTTGACAATGATTTCTTAGAGATTGAATTTCTAGAAAGGTACTCTACTAGTTCCACAGTATCCCAAAAGAGGCTGTACAAAAGAGTAGAGGACACCTCATGGATGGACTTGGAGTGAGCATTTGAAGAGGCGCAGGGCATTCCATTCATGTACTGAGGTGATTCTTTGCTTGCTGAAGTTTAGAAGTAATTTAAAGAAGCAATCGTGCTAAGCAACCACTTTGAATGACAGCATTGTATATTGAGAATGAGTTCTGTAATATATCCCACTTAAGTTCAAGTACCGCTCTGGTCACATAATAGCTTCACAATTTATATAATCTCTCTGAACACACTTCCACTTTAAAATAGGAATAATATATTCTATGATCTGGGGGACATTAATAAGGTATGTGTAGTACCTGGCTTCATATTTGTCATGTAGTGGATCTTTGAAAAGTAGTGGATGTTGTTATTACCTGCATGTACTATGGAAGCAGCTATTTATAATTTTAGGATACTCTCTCCTACTTTGCCATATAAGTAGAGTAAGAAGAATTTAACCAAAGTTTAAGAATCTCTAATCTGGAGGTATATTTTAAAGTATTCTGCTTGTTCATATAACACAACACTGCTTACCTATGAAATGTAAAGATTTGATTAAAGTGCTATTGAAAGGGAGGGAACTATGCTTTAATGAACATCTAAATCCTAGCTTTTCAACATACTAGCAGTGTCACCTTGGGTGAGTAACTTAGGGGCTCTTTACCTCATATGTCTCATCTGTAGATGGAGTTATTAATCCTACTTATTTCATAGGATTATTTGGATAAATAAATTTCTATGGGCAAAATAATTAGAATTGCATTTGGCATGGAATAAGCACTATTACATAAATGTAAACTTGTAGTGGCAATAGCAGTAGTAATAGTATTATCATCAACTATCTAAATATTTATATGAATTGTACTTTTTATCTCATAACCTTTCTATAAGTGATCATTTTATAAATGACAAGACTCAGACTCGCTGTCACAAAGCTGTCAGTAGCACTGACATTTGCATCTAAATTGATCTGAATTCCCAAGCCTCTACTTTTAGTGTTATATCATCATTTAGCTTTCTAAAGTCTCTTTGATTCTTGAAGTTTCAAAATGGAGAGTCAGAGATGATCCAACCAGAAGTTCCTCTGATTGTAGATCGCCCAGGGAATATTATATTAACTCATTTATTTTAGTTGCTGCTTTTGAGAACTTTTATAAATTGAATATTATCCTTTAATGTGACTAGCAAAAGAAATTCTTTTTTAACCACAACATATATGGCTAGAATAATAATAAAATGTACGTTTATTTAATAGTTATCTATAAGCATTTACCAGAGTATATGTTTTGAGGGAAATACAAATTTAAACTTTTTAAAAATGTGTCTTTCAGAATGATTACTTTAAAAATTTCATGTAAAGCATATATTACATGTTTTAGTTGATTTTATTTACTATGAGGATAGAGTTAGTAACTGCAAAATTATTTGGTTTATCTTGAATATTAACTACTATTTGTTTTCAGATTTAAATTAATTATTGGGACTTTAGTCTTTTGAACTTCTCTGAAGCTTCTAAGTATTCTTTCTAATCATGTGAATACGTAATTTGAGAAATAGATGCTCATTGTTCAATACTTTTCCATTATTTTTTCTCTTTTTTATAGAGCTAATGTCAAACCTCGAAATTCCACACCACCTAGTTTGGCAAGAAATCCTGCCCCAGGTGTCCTTACAAACAAAAGAAAAACATATACTGAGAGCTATATAGCCAGGTATGTTTAACTCTGCTATCCTAATAACTAAAATAAAAATGAGTATAGGATAGTTTTCCAAGGACCGTATACAAACTAAGTAACAAGCTATTTATAGAAAACCTGATTTTTTTCCCTTTTAATCTGGCTTTTAAGTTGTACACTTCTAATGGATTTGGGCAAAGTAATCTGAAAACCTTCTGTAAAGAATTAACCATTCTGCATGCCACTAAGAACATACATGATTTATGGGAGGAGTTCAAAATTAGTTTGGAAGAAGTTGTTTCGAAACTTCATGGATGACTTTGAGGGGATTACGACTTCAGTGGAGGAGGTAACTGCAGATGTGCTGGAAATAGCAAAAGAACTAGAATCAGAAGGGAAGCCTGAAGATGTCAGTGAACTGCTGCAATCTCAGGATAAAACTGAAATGGATGAGGAGTTGTGGTGGCTCACATCTTGGGAGGCCGAGGTGGGTGGATCACCTAAGGTCAGGAGTTTAAGACGAGCCTGGCCAACATGGTGAAACCCTGTCTCTGCTAAAAGTACAAAAATTAGCTGGGCATGGTGGTTCATGCCTGTAGTCCCAGCTACTCCAGAGGCCAAGACAGGAGAATTGCTTGAACCTGGAAGGTGGAGTTTGCAGTGAGCCAAGAAGATGGGGCCACTGCACTCCAGCCAGGGTGACAGAGCGAGACTCCATCTCAAAAAAGAAAAAGAAAAAAGAAGAAAAGAAAAAAAGAAAGTGGTTTCTTTACATGAAAGCTACTCCTGGTGAAGATGCTGTGAACATCATTGAAATGACAACAAAGGATTTAGAATATTTCATAAAATTAGTTGATAAAGCAAAGCAGGGTTTGAGACAATTGACCCCAATTTCAAAAGAAATTCTGTGGGTAAAATGCTATCAGATAACATCACATGCTATGGAGAAATGATTCATAAAAAGAAGCGATGTGGCACACTTACTTCATTATTTTATTTTAAGAAATTGCCACAGCCACCCTGACCTTCGGCAGCCACCATCCTTGATCAGTCAGCAGTAATCAACATTGAGGCAAAACCTTCTACTTGAAGAAAGTTTACAACTCCCTGAAAACTCAGATGATTGTTAGAATTTTTTAGCAATTAAGTATTTTTAGATTGTGTACATGTATACATTGTTGTTTTAGACGTAATGCTATTGCACACTTAAATAGACTACAGTATAATATAAAATTTTATTATGTGCTGAGAAACCAAAAAAATTTATGTAATTTGCTTTATTGCAATATTTGCATTTTAGCAGTGGTTTGGAACAAACCTGCAGTGTCTCTAAGGTATGCCTCTACATACCTTCTTTATAAAATAAAAACTTTAATATTATGAAGCTGTCTTTTACAGCTGTGTTTTCTCTTCAAAATTAATGTATACATTTGTGAAATTTTCAAACAAAATTTGTGTATCTTGACAAATTGTTTACAAAATGTATATGAAGCACAAGAGCCTAATATTAGCCAGGACAAGATAAAGAGAAAAATGTGTGAATGATGTATGAAGCTGTAGTAATTAAGACAGTGTGATATGGATTCAAGAATAGACAAACAGAACAATAGATCACAATAGAGTGTTTAATCAGGAGACCCCAGCCTCATAAGTAACTGGAAATTTGCCACATTTCAGAAGTGGCAATACAGATTTGGGAAGTGGGAGTACTCAGACTATTGGGCATCCATATGTAGAGAAAAACTTTCTACCTCATATCAGGTATAAAACAGTCAGTTACATGTCAACAAAATTAGGCCTAAATGTGGAAAGGAAGGCTATCCAGATTTTAGAATAAAATGTAAGAAAGTCTCATTTTCATCTGTGTTAGGAAAGGATTTCTTGAATAATTTAGCAAATGGAAATTGTATAACAAAAAATTGATATATTTGATCCTGTCTAAATGAAAACTAGTGCTGTAAAAAGCTCCATGGATAAAATGAAATAGGATGATTGCTTGAGAGAGGATACTTACTATATACATAAACCAACAAATTATTGTCTAGGAATTGTGGGAAATTTCTACAAATAAAGTTTTAAAAAACTCATATAGTAGAAAATGGCTTTGGATTTTGGTGGGAGTTGGGAATAGGGAATAGTCAATTCACAGTAGAAGAAATCCAAATGGCAAAAATAAACAATAAAAACATGAAAAAAATATTCAGTCTCATAAACAATCAGGAAATGTACATTAAATCAGGGGTGGACTAAACCACCATCCATTTCACTCTCATCAGGTCGGCAAAACCAAAAAACTCTTGACAGTGCAAATGGTGTTAGAATATGTAAGGAATCAAGATACTACCACTGGGGGTGTAAATTTGCCAACCACTATGCAAAGAAATTAGGCAATATCTATTTACGTTGAAGTTTCAGTATTTGTTAATGTTAGTATGTGTGTTGAGTTCCTTGAGTGTGTGTACTCTAGCATTGACATGACCTTTTATTTTTTGAAATAGTTCTTACATATGTCATTGACAATAAAGCTGACTTATTTTCCCTTGGCACTCTTTCTTACCTGGGGTTATGTATTCTAATTCATTAGTATCTTCTTTGTAGTTTAAAGGAATTATGCTTATGATATAAATTTGCTCTTAATATCTAAGAGAGTATGTTTCCTGATGCAGAAGTTTGTAGTAATTCTATAGCCTCTCTCTAGTGGAGCTTAAAGAGGAGGGAAAGAAGTAGCATAAAATGCTGACATTTAGCCTTATTTTTGTCTCTTTTAAATCCCTAGTACCTTTCATTAGAAAGTCCAGTGTTTGTTTTTGTCACTCCTAAACTGCTTGTATGAAAGATGCACCAAACTGGGTAGCACTTAGAATTCTTCAATAACTACCTCTGTGGAAAAAAAAGGAATTTTTTTTTTCCAGTAGTGTCATGCTTATAATCCTCCTAGTGATTAAGAGTTCCCTTTCCAGGGACTTTAAAGTAAGTATCATGTTCTCAGAAGAACACATGCCACTAGGGAATGTAAACATGTTTTTATAGGAATCAAATAGCTGTTCTTCCAATTAATTATTTCATCACTAGAATCTGCATTTCTTTAATGTCTGACATCTGTGATAAAACTTTCATAATCTCAAGCTTTTTGCTCTAAAATTTTGTTATAGTGCATAGTTTAGCATCTATTTTATTTTTATTAACATGTTTTGTTAATAGAGACCTCCCTGTGAGGGTATGCATAAGAGCTTGTTAAGTATTTATTGCATCACAATAATTTAAAATAAATAATAAAATTAAATACTACAGGTATCACCTTACAATCCTTGTGACCAAGGAAAGAGACTTGAAACCTAAGGATTTCTGTCTTTCTTCAGGGTTGGGTTTCAGTTTTCCCTTTAGAGATGGGTTTGCAGAAAGGACATCATAAATGTTCATTCTGCTCCCAGTGTAGTAAATTCCGAGCACAAAGAAGAGATGGAAAGCAATGTGGTTTGAATTTGTGTCCCTGCTCAAATCTCATGTGAAATTGTAAACCCTCGATGTGGGAGGAGAGGCCTGGTGATAGGCGATTGGATCATGGGGTTGAACTTCCCCATTGCTGCTCTTGTGATAGTGAGTGAATTCTCACCAGATCTGATTATTTAAAAGTGTGTAGTACCTGCCCCTCCTCTCTTCCTCCTGCTCCCACCATGTAAGTCATGCTTGCTTCCCCTTTGCCTTCTGCTGTGATTGTGAAGTTTCCTGAAACCTCCCCAGCCATGCTTTTTGTACAGCCTGCAGAACTGTGAATCAATTAAACCTCTTTTCTTTGTAAGTTACCCAGTCTCAGGTAGTTCTTTATAGCAAGTGAGAATGGACTAATACAGAAAGCATGGCTGCAATTAGTCATGATAAATTCTTCTAATGCAGATAAAGATAATGTTAAAGAAAAAATTTTAGAATTATAGTATTTACTAACAAGGATTATTTTTTTTTAATTTGAACTAATGGAATATTTAAAATGAGATTAAGGAGGCTAATTGTTACACTTATGTCCTGTTTCTCCAGGGGTATGCGTTGAAACTGCTGATGTGAACTTTATCTTTTCATTCTTTCTTTATGTTTTTAGACCAGATGGAGACTATGCATCTTCCCTTAATGGTGGAAATATTAAAGGCATTGAAGGAAATTCACCTGGAAACTTACCAAAATTCTGCCATGAGTGTGGGACTAAATACCCTGTAGAATGGGCCAAATTCTGCTGTGAATGTGGCATTCGAAGAATGATTCTATGAATAGAATCTCAAAAAAAAAAAAAAAGCCAAGTTCAGTTTATGATTATTTCTGCTTGGACAGCTAGAGTACTCACTTCCTCTAGTTATTTTGTGCTAAAAATACTCAAAATACCATTTCCAGTAACTTTGGAGCATAATCTTTTGGCTATATAATGTGTGTGTATTTATATGTGTACATATACTGTATGTAATAAATATCTCATATCCCAGACTGTGCCATTTAAGGAAATAATCACTTATCAGTCAGAAAATAATTTCAAATGGAATAATTAATTTAGGTGTTACTTTTCTGTGGTTAAAGCGCATTAAGTACGTTTCCATAAACTCTTATACTCTAGTGCTTAGCCCTTCAAGCTTTAGGATAATTATAACTTTGAGCAAAAAATTTGAATAAACATTTGTATGATTGGTGCCTATCCTAAGATAGTATCATAGTAGGATAGATGCTGGGGATTTTGTAATTAAAGAGAATGGTTTTAGTTACCACTAGGTATGTAGGCCACTTTCCTGTAGAGCATGTCATCAACTTATTTTATAAATCCTAAAACCTAAGAGAAAAAACACCTATTAGTTACATAATTTAAACATCTTATTTTGTAAAAATGTAATTATGCAGTTTCCTTTTCAGAAACACAAGACTAAAAATACAAATCTATCTTACTCTATTTATAACCGAATGATTTTTTTTACCTCTGTATGTGTTAGTTGAACATATTTTTTTACTTCCATTTTTCCAGATTTTACTTTTGTCTTCCTTTTTCATAACTTGTGAAGAGTAGTTTTAATTTGCTAGTTCATTTTTTGCTGTATTTGAAAATGTAATTATTTAGTATAGAAAGCACAAAATTCCCGGCAAAATCTTACATGTTTAAAAACATTTAATTTTTTGTATCTGAATTCAGAATAAATTATTTTAATGCATTTTGAAACAAATCACCTCACCTAATCATAATAATTGTGGTAACTAATCATTAGTGCAGAGCATGCAGATAAAAAATATTTGAATTTTTTTTTTCCTGGAAGTAGATGTAGTTATGAGTAGGTTAAGAGAATATCTAATTTTCCTACTCATAGTTTCTTCTTTAATGTATAATGTTGAAACACCATTCATGTCACAATAAGGACCCACTAAACATGTATTCTCTTAATGCATAATTTACTTATTATCTAATTAAGCATACACAAAAATTTAATTATTTCTTCTCATTAATCTGACCACCATACAGCTCTTAATCATTTTCACTTTCACTATAGCATAGTAATTAGTAGTAGATTTCCTTGATGGCGGCAATTCTGTAATTTCTGTTCAATCAAACCTAA
The DNA here is from genome assembly GCA_004027715.1 of Plecturocebus donacophilus. Taxonomy (NCBI): domain Eukaryota; kingdom Metazoa; phylum Chordata; class Mammalia; order Primates; family Pitheciidae; genus Plecturocebus; species Plecturocebus donacophilus. The sequence continues at coordinate 9,957 of PVKP010034847.1, read as the reverse complement.
GAGCTTTGATATTACTGTAAAGGTACAAGCAAATTTTTGATATAATTTCTAGGTTTCGTTTATGATTCTGATCAACTATAAGACACAATGTAAAGATTTGTGGCTTACATTTTTCTAAAATTTATTAACATTGTTTATTTGGGGCAGGAGTTATAAACTTAATAGGAATTGTCATTTTACTTACCTTATAGTTTCCTTCCTGGCTTTTTACTAGTTTTTTCCCCCCAGTTATCTTTATTCAGTCATATTGGTCAAAACAAACAAATAGTCCAACTGAAATAAACTGTAGTGAATTTAGAAGACAAATGCATATATTAGATTTCCATTTCAATCACTTCTGTCCTGTTACAAATCATATGAAGAACTTTAAACTGTTGTTTTATCTAAGACTAAGCACTGTTTTTTTTCCAAAGTATCTTTTTAAGACCACATAATTTTTTTTGTCTGCCCAAGGAAAGGATAGATAAGTAATTGGCGCATATTTGTTTCTCACTGAATTTTACAGTAGTAAATAAACGTTATAATGTACCACATGGAGATAGGTTGGGTAAGAAAACATCCAGTTCCAGATCCCAGAGATTAGTATAAACAGTAGGTGAAATAGATTTATGACTCTTGAAATATGTTGTGACAATGTATTTAAGTGCATTTTTGTATTACTTGCATATTTTATTCTCACATTGATTTATTGTGCAATAGTTCAGTTTTTTTAAAAATTGTCCTATGCATCATGTATTTTATTTTTATTTATTTTCACAAGTATTTGACAGTATGGTAGAATAAAAAATGATTGTAAGCTTAAATTAAAAATGTAAAAATTGCTTATGTATTATTCTGACATGTATTAGGTTGAAGTAAGATGATAAGGTGACTATTATTTCTTGGCCACTATATGTTTGTGTTTTCACCAATGTCTTCATATTTGAACCTATTCAATAAAGACATGAAACATAAAAATGCTAGTTCATATTCACTGATATCTTTTAGCCACACATAGAAAGATAGGAACCCCCAAAAAAGGATAGGATCTCAGTGAAATATAATAAAATATTTGAAGTAAAAAATACAGATTTAAAAAAAATAAAAAGTAGCTTTTCATTGGCTGTATTCTTATGCCATCAGCTTTTAAAAATGTATTACCATTTTATTGAAGGGGTTTCTGACATTAAAGTATTAGAAATGTTTTTGTTACAAGTTTTTTAAGGCATTATCTTCATAGACAATACATTTAGGACATTTGTGATGTCAAGATTAATAGGAAACATGGACATTCTACTTAATGCAGTGTAATGGCAAAAGATATCTGCAATGAATATTTAGTATTTTAGACCATCATATTTAAAGAATTTAGTGAAAATTTCAGATTAGACATGTTTAATTTGTGCTCAACTTTCTTTAGGCTAGAGGTGAACACTTAACCATGAGTAGAAGCTCTGGAGATGAAAAAATACTAGAAAAATACAAAGTATCATCAGAGCACTTGGGTATTTATTTTCATTGCATGTGTGTGTATTTTACATGGTAAGTATTTTTTAATATTAAGATAGGTTGATTTTTTTCAAATGAGTATTGCTGAATAGAGCTATGGAGAAACTAAAGTAAATCCACAATAATTTTTATTTTCATTTAGAAAAATTTCAGTTAAATGTTACTCATGATGCTTCTTATTTTAAACACAATTTTGCTTAGCTTGTATGTGAATTGCCTTTGGCCACTAGAGGGTGCATTTGGATAATTATTTCATAATAGTACTGGCCTATTGTTTTTAAAGGCCTCTCAGCAATATAGATAGGATTTTTTGACAACACAAAATTACAGAGATTTATAAAGGTAGTTTTCTTTGCTTTGTTGTGATTTTAATAAGTGTTTTATGTCTTAGAAATTTTTCCCAGCTCAACTAGGTCACCAGCATTGCAGTAATTGATAAGAGATATTTAATAATTACATTTCACAGTATTTTGTTAGCAAAATTATGCCTCTCAAGCATATCACTCATGGACGTTACATGGATTAGTAAATATTCCTTGAAATATTACTTTAATATTTCATATTCTACTAAGTTTAGTAGGTTATAGTCTGATTTAAGATAAGGATATTTTTTTCCCCAATCCTCTAGTCTGATTTAACTTTATCTAACACATGAGAGTGTAGTCTATTTAAATACGAGCTAATAAGTGGTTAGACCAACTACTGTAAGGTGCACAAAGCTAAAGCTTTATGCTTACCATTAAAAAATTCTTTATGTGCTTCTCATGTTATGCAATGGTGGGGATCAAGAGAATAAGATGTGATTAAGTGTCTGCCCTCAAGTTGATACAATTCATTTCGAGAAACTGATATATAGACAGTTACAATGTGGGACAAAAATAAGTGATCTTAATGGAACTTTTGTTTATCATGAAGGTACCAACGAAGTGTGGCAGAAATTAAGAGAGAGCTTCTTACAACCATAAATTATACAGCTAACCATTTCCTGTTTTCTTTTTTCTTCCTTGTCTCAGTACTTGAGAGGAAACCAGAGTATGAACAAGAACTATTTTACCTTTTAGTGGAGAAAGGACAATTTCCAGTGGAAACAATATGTGTGTGGTCCGTTTGATCTGTATAATGGGAACTGCTTCCATAGTCCTGAGGACTGAGGAAAAGAGATGTTGAGTAAAAGTTACTGATAATTCCAATTGTTCAATCTTATCTCACTTAGACCTCTCTTTCTCTGCCCAAATGCCTCTATTTCTGCCCCTCCTTTGAATTTGCAACACTGAAACCGGGGATAGGAGACAGCCAGTAGTGCTGAGTACTGTCAAGTACATTTAACAGTGAAATGCTGATTTTCACTCATCAAATCAGCAATCTTAAATTATAAAACTGAAAACCTGTCATGGGGCATTAAGATGAATGCCCTTATGTACTGATGGTGGAAATACAAATTGATCATACTTTTTGAAAAGGTCGACTAAATTTACATTAAAAGCCTTTAAAACATTTGTGCTTCATAACCTAATAGCTATATTTCTAAGACACACTTAGGGAACTATAGGAAAATATGCAGTATATGATTAACAATACTATATAGTGATGAAATTGAAGAAATTATAGTAAATTGGCCATTAAAGCAATGTTAAATAATTTTAATGGCATAACAAGTTAATTGCTAAGATAAAAATTTACCTGAGGTCAGGAGTTCAAGACCAGCCTGGCCAACATGGTGAAACCCCATCTTTGTACAAATATATATATATATTCTAATCATGTAAAGTATATAGAAAAATGACTGGGACTATATTTCTCAATATATTGTGCTTATTTCTACCAAGGATATTTGGTAAGTCATCTTTTATATTTTTTTATATTGTCAACTTATAAATGCACATTACCATTATAATTTTTAAAAAGCAAATAGGTTTCTGTTTTTCCAGGTTAATCATGCTCATCTGGAAACAGTTAATCTGAAACTGCCATCTTTTACATTGTTTTCTAATATTCACAAATGTCTTGTGATCTAGTTAAGGTAGTTTGTTTTTAAAATAACTATTGCTGAAAGTAGCCTGTTAACCCTAGGTATAATTTTAATGAAATTATTTTTCCTAAATTTCATTAAAGAGGACATTCTATTTTTTGAATTTTAAAATTTTTATTATTTTTTGCTTTCAATAAGAATTTATTTTGCACATTTTAAAAATTGCAGTTTTCAGGATATATAAGAAAAACATTTTTCTAATACTGAAATAAGCGTGTCTTTGGTATAGAAATCACACCCTATGTGTGAACTTTAACTAAAAAAACTAATCAAGAACTATGATCTAATATGCTAAACAAAACTATTCTTTCCCCATTCATCTGTCCCCTTTCATATCCCCATTGTTGTGCTTTAGATTATAATTCTGTACACATGTCTGTATCTACAAGGAATTAAGATGCCATATCAAAGATGTCCAGAAGTTATATATGGTAGAGAATTAGTTGGCTTAATCCTTGACACATAACACAAAACAGCAAAAGCAATGTAAGATACAGGACAAGCGAAAATAGAACATTGTCACTAAGGTCAAATAATATAAAAACAATCACATCATTTAAGTTTGATGAATTGGAAACAAAGTAACTTCTTTATTATGTAAACAACTTGCAAAGCTCAAAAGGTAATAGCACACAGAGCCAAAAATTTGATAAGGCACTTTAACAATAGCAATCAAACATAAAAGTATCAAATACAAAAAAAAATTGTAAAAGCAGTAACCATAGAAATAAATAGGGGGAATATATGCATTCTTTCTAGTCTTTCATTTTCTGAAAGAAAGCCTTCTACAAAAAAAGAAGTACAAATATATATATATTTTTAAAAGCTTTCATCAAAGTTAAAATCTATAAAGAGAATGTTTTCCTTGTTAGTAAAGTTTGGATTCATACATTTTCTAGAAAAACAATTACAATCTTCATGTTATATATAAGAAGAAAAATAGCTTTTAATTATGTTTGTGGACTTTTTGATTCAACAAACATTTAGTGACTGTTATGTGTTATGTGTTAGGTGCTGAGAATATAGAAGTAAATAGAAGTAAATCAGAAACAATCATTACCTCTAGAGAACTAAACCTAATGGAACTGAATCTATTACTGGCAACCTTAAAATCACCTCCCTTTGTCCTTAAGCTGAAGCTCAACTTCGAACTCTGATATGCTTGACATCTTGTTGCAAAACAAATAATGATCTACCTAGTTTGCCACTGGTAGCACTTTGGCACTATTAATATTAACTATCTACTGATGAAATTAACTTTCATTAAAGATTATACAAAAGTTTAGAGACTAGAAAATATTAATGGATAAACAAGTATTGGTTAACAATAAAAATAGCATCAGCATTCTGCTTTCACGAAAGCTGAGAAAATCAAGAAAAATTTAATTCTGAATATAGACAGAACTGTTGGAAAGAGATCACAAATATCATATATGAAGAAGAATAACTTATTACACAATCACTCTTAACAACTAAGCATGTCAAATCAGTCATCAGATCTCAAGTAATCATAACCATCTTTCAAGAAGTCCTTCCAGGTTTTTTTTTTTTAATTGCATTTTAGGTTTTGGGAACATGCATTTTCTGTACATTTGAAGACAAGCTCTTCCACTTGAGCTGATACTGCAGATGTGACATCAAGAAATTTGGTTAATGAAAATGTTGCATTTCTGATCTGCAACTCCACTTTCTCCTGTGCGTCCTCCATTTAGCCATTGCTCCTGCTCAGAACTTGACCAGCCCAAACCCACTGGACGCCTGGGGAAGATGCTGAAAGGCGTCTGAAGATGGGGAGAAGTGGGAGGTTCTGGGGACTGATGAAGAAACCCACAACTCCTCGAGGTCGGTCATGGAGAAGAGCTAGGAGCTCGGAATCCAATCAGCAAGAGGACATTCTAACACAGGTTTGTTTTTTTTCTTACCTTTTTATCACCTCTGATTTTAAGAGTACAGGTAATACAAGTAAAGTTTTACTCCGTAGAGCATAGAATAAAAACAGTTGATCTAAATATTTAAGAGCTAGTTTGCCATGCTATTGTTGAGTTGGAAGGAATGTATATTTACATTTCTGTATATGAACATGTATGAAATATTTAGATCTGTTTTCATATATTTGCCTATTTAAAGCTTAATTTTTTTAAAAAAGTTTTATTATTTTTCTTCTAATTATTGTCAAGGAGAACATTTCAAGAACTAGAAAGTTTTAAAAATATATATTTTTACTTATCTTCTCAAAACTTATAGGGAAAAGTCATATAAAGTCTGCAAGAAACATTGAGAACTCTAAATTTTATTTTAAACATTAATTCTTTATGATTCACTTTGGAAACATGCTATTCAATTAACTATTAATTTGAAAATTCAAAAATAGTTTTTTCCACATGTATTAATATTAATGAAATCAAAATACCATTTGAATAAGCAACTTGTATGCTAGAGTAGCTCTATATCCTCACTGAGCCAGTCTATTCTCATGCCATTCCCTTTTAATAAACACAGTTATGTTTCTCCCTCTGGAATCAGTAGAAGGATTGTTTCTCACTGATGTCATTACCAGAAAGCTATTTTTTGAGGAGAAAGAGGTCTTATCATTTATTGGCTCAGTTACTTCAACATAATTTTAGTAGACAACATTGGACAATATTAAACACTGCCCAACTCATGTCTACTAGAAATAATTTGATTTGTGATGTATTTTAAATCTAAATTTTGTTATCGTCTGTAATGGGCATTTGTCACCATTATGGCTAGCACCTTTTGAGAATCCTATGTTTGGTGAATTTTCCATGGTGAAAATCTCACTGCATCAAAATTGTACCTATAATTTATAGTTTTCTATACTTTATTATAGCTAGGGAGTAGTCATGTGACTTAGGAACTACTGAACAGACTTGGATTCTGAAAACAAGTAATGTGAAATTGACACTGCAGCTTCCATTTCCTAGTGAGGATGGCGATGTTTATTGAAGAGACACTGAGCTTCTAAGGTAACTGTGGCAGAGCATCAAGAAGTGACACCCTTATTGCAACATGTGGCCTGTTCCCCATGGTAACACTTTAACTGACTGTCCTCCCCTCCAAGTTTGGAGGCTGTTCAGCCAGAAACAGTGCCAAGTTGGTGATTATAACTTGGGCATTATTTATGGCTGAACAGCCTCCAAACTTGATTATCTGGCTCTCCCAGAGATTCTTTGCATTTCCCAATAGATTTTAATTATTATTATTATTATTATTATTACTATTTTGCTTAAACTAACTAGACAGGGATCTGCTATTTGCACTCAAAACTCTTCAATAATCAAATTTGGTATAACTTGTGCTTTCCTTTTACAGTGGCTGTGGTAATGGGGGATATGTCAAAATCATATTTTGCAGAAAATAATATTTGATATACTGAAACAAGGCATCTTCCGTAACCCAATCATAGTATTAGATAAACGCAAACTGAATTTAAGACGTATGCTTTGAGTATAGTTATATGAATCCTGCAGGATGAATTTGAGGATTATCAGTAACATGTATAAAATCTTTGCCACAATGTCTGACACTTAATAGGCCTCAGTAAATGTCATGAATTGTTTATTATATAATGTTAGATATCAAATATTTTTTTATTTTAATTCTCACCAAGCACTATTTTAGGTGCAGTAAACAAAGCAGTAAAAAAAATGTCTGCTTTTTTAAAGTTCACATTCTAATGGATGAAGATTTAAAATAACTAAGGGAACATATATTATCTAGAATTATCATTGAAGTCATTAGTAATTGAGGAAAAGGAATTGAGATGCCCCTTGAACCTTAAGCAGGATTGGCGTAGAATTTGCAACAACATTCTAAGCAGTAAGAATGTGATGAATGAATATTGCATGTACAGAGTACAATAAAGAATATCTGACTTTAGAGTACAAGATATGTGTTTCTAGAGAAATATTTATGCAGAGTGATAGGGTTGACAAAATGTCCTCCTTAAGCTGGCGATCAATGAAAATACAGCCTAAAGCAAAGAAACTTTTCTAGTTCAGGTTTCCCATAGATCAACTTTAAGAAAATTATCTTAATCCTGAAAAGAGTATTTCCTTCAGCATATTCCCTGAAAATCTGTTTTAAAATACTTTTACCTGAGACCCTTTTATAAAGCAGAATTTTCCTTGCTGTTATATTAGCTTTAATACTGTGAATTATATTAATCTTGTGCTAGGTTAGGGTTTTTAATGTAAAAATATGTTATATAATCAAATAAGTTTTAGAAATGCTATATTACTGTTAAATTTTTTTCACAGCTACATGAATGAGTTTTCAGAGCCTTTAATATACTTATATGAATTGTGAACCTCCACAAGAAAATTTAACTTACCTATTCCATGCTCATAGATAGGAAGAATCAATATTGTAAAAATGGCCATACTGCCCAAAGTGATTTATAAATTCAATGTTATCCTTATCAAGCCATCATTGACTTTCTTCACAGAATTAGAAAAAAACTACTTTAAATTTCATATTAAACCACAAAAAGAGCCCCTGTAGCCAAGACAATCCTAAGCAAAAAGAACAAAGCTGGAGGCATGACACTACCTGACTTCAAACTATACTACAAGGCTACAGTAACCAAAACAGCATGGTACTAGTACAAAAACAGCTATATAGACCAATAAAACAGAACAGAAGCCCTAGAAATAACACCACACATCTACAACCATCTGATCTTTGACAAACTTGACAAAAACAAGCAACGGGAGAAAGGATTCCCTATTTAATAAATGGTGTTGGGAAAACTGGCTAGCCATATGCCGAAAACTGAAACTGGACCCCTTCCTTATACCTTATATAAAAATTAACTCAAGATGGATTAAAGACTTAACTATAAGACCTAAAACCATAAAATCCCTAGAAGAAAATCTAGGCAATACTATTCAGGACATAGGCATGGGCAAATAGTTCATGACTAAAACTCCAAAAGCAATGGCAATAAAAGCCAAAATTGAAAAATGGGATCTAATTAAACTAAAGAGCTTCTGCACAGAAAAAGAAACTATCATCAGAGTGAATAGGCAACCTACAGAATGGGAGAAAATATTGCAATCTATCCATCTGACAAAGGGCTAATATCCAGAGTCTGCAAAGAACTTAAACAAATTTACAAGAAAAAGACAACTCCATCAAAAAGTAGGGTGAAGGATATGAACAGACACTTCCCAAAAGAAGACATTTATGCAGCCAACAAATACATGAAGAAAAACTCACCATCACTGGTCATTAGAGAAATGCAAACCAAACCACAATGAGATATCTCATTTTTTTTTTTTCTTGGTAGCATTGACAAGAATTTATGTTTCTTGGGACAAACTTTAGAAAATGCAGATTTAAAGCATCTACATATATATTTGAAAGAAAATATTTATTGAGATAAGTCTCTAACTGAGATATTTAAAATATCCAAGCCATTACTAACCAACCTATCTTGCTAGTGGCTAGGAAACAAAGAAGGGAAACACAACCATAGTGTGTGTGGGTAATTTTTCCAAACATTTGGCACACAGTACAAGCTGAATACACTGTTTGAGTCCAATTTTCTCAAAAAAAATTCAAATCTATTATAACAATAACAGAAACCAAGGAAGAAAATTTTAATAACGTTTTCAAACAAGCATTTAAAAAAATATTGTGCCACAATCTCAAAGAATATATTTTTAACACCATTGTAGATAGCCTTCAAGGAAACATCTTCAAGGACTGTTTCAAGAGTTTACCTTTAGAAATGTCAATTTTCTCATTTCTCTAATGGTTTACCAAGGGCTCCAGTACATATGGTAGAGGTGTACCACATGGTTGACCATGTTTTATGATAGAAGGAGCATAGCCTACTTAGAAATTTCATCTGAAGAAAGAAAGAAAGCTTGGAGAAGAATCATTTGCTTCTAAAAAGTGTTAGCTATTTTTGGAGTTAACAGTGACAACTAAACAGAATAAACACTTGACTCAAAGTCCTATTAATGGGGCAATTCAGTAAATTCTATGCAAGTGTATACAATTCTATACAGCTGTCGCACCAGTGAAAGTGAGAGAAGGCAGGAAAGTGTTACCAGCACACAGTGAGAGTGTCACTGGAGCATCTTCTGTAGATCAAATGAAGCCCATCAGCATGTAACCAGATGGTGATGAGGCTGAGAAAGAGCATGAAGTATGTGAATTCAGTGCAATGCAAACTGACAGCTATTTGTGGATTTTGGCCTGCTTTCTGTTTATCAGTGAATGAAGACTGCAGACATTTCCAAACAGGTTTCTTTTGAAAGACTAAAAAAAAATTTTTTTGCTGCATTTTTAAAATTATTTAATTATTTATTTTAATCAATTATTTAATTAATTATTTATTTAATTTACTTTAGGTGCATACTATATCTGGCATTTCTCCCCATGTTATCCCTTCCCACCCTCCCCTCCCT
>PVKP010034846.1:0-23847 GCA_004027715.1 Plecturocebus donacophilus | reverse complement strand
TCTCAGCTCATGAGTCTCCACTCCCACCCTGAAGTCAAGGCCACCCCCATCAGGCCATGGCCGGTGCCCCCAACTGTGCTATGAGGATTCAGACCTCCTCGTCTTTGTTGCTTTTGCTGTTCAGGATGCCCTTTTGTGTTTTGGGAGTCTGGGTGGAGGGTCTCCTCTTCGGGAAGACCACTTGCCCCTCGGACTGAGTTTGGCAGCCCCTCCGTCCTCCATGCTTGCTCACCCTGAGCAGCGCTCGTTGCTGTGCTTTGCAGACATCAGCTTACTATCTATCTCCCTCCCAAGCCCCTGAGCAGCTAGGGCAGGGAAGCTGACTTATCTTTGCATCTCCTGAGCCTAGCACAGTGCCTGGCACTCACACTGTCCATCAGTATCAGCTGAGTGAATAGGGCCCCAAAGAGCACCTCATGATTCCTTCTCAAGCTACTGAAAACATCAGGGATTGGGAGTGCAGGTGCAGGTATGCGAGTGAATCCTCAGAACAGAGGGAGGAAATCAAACCACGGGAAATTTAAAACCATCCTCGCTCAACAAAGAATTCTCCGTGTTCACACATAAATCCAGCGCCACAATTGGCAAACACGTATTGATTGTACCATTCCCCTGATGTGTGGGAAGCACCATATATATGTTCTCTAGGTTCAGCCTCACAACTTTGCTATGACCCTGGTTTTAGAGATGAAGAAATTGACTCCAATAGCTTGAATAACTTGTCATAGGAATTTAAAAGAAGTGGAAACATGGCCTCTGCCTGCAAGAAGGCAGTAGTTACCTAGGAAAGTGGCACAGTGATTTAGAAAGGGGAATGGCCCTGGAGAAGAGGTGCGAGTGGCCACGAGGAGTGTAGTGGAGGAAGTGATTTCAGCAAAACTGCATAACAGTGACAGTTTGGGCAGCTGGAGTGGGGAAAGTAACAGAATCTGGGGAGGTCTGTGGAGGTTGTGACACAAGTACAGTCCAGGGCAGTGACTGGGCTGGTTTAGCGGGGCCAGAAGCTCCTGCCAGGGAATGGGGGCAGGGTGCTAAAGAGTAACATGAGGGTGGAGGCCTTGGGATGCTGATGGTTTAATTCCAGGTGGCTCTGAAGGTCGGGAGACGGTCCTATGGGGAGAGCAGTGTGTTCGCAAGATGGAAGAGAGAAGGGCTGTGGAGAGGGTGGGGGATGGCTGGAAGTGATTCTTCTGCAGGCAGGAAGAATGATCAGGGAGCTGTTGCAGGAGGGCAGACCAGAGTGTAGATCAGGCTTGGGGACATGAAAGTGTGGGTGACAGGTGGTGAAAGAGGCAGATTTGAGTGCCGATTGACTCGGGGGTGGATTGACTGTAGGAAGGTGCAGGAAGCTATGGGAAGCCTTCACTTTTTCCCTCCCTGCTTCAGACCTTTCAGAATGGCTTGCAGATGTGAGTCCCCTGGAGAAGAGGCATAGGACCCTTGGCCCTCAGGCTGCTGAGTCTGGAACATTCCTGGAGTTCCTTGACTGCAGGCCTTACAGCTGCTGCAATTGGAGGGACTTTCCCCTTGTCTCTACTGAAAATACAAAAATCAGCCGGGCATGGTGGTGCATACCTGTAGCCCCAGCTACTCTGGAGGCTGAGGCATGAAAATCACTCGAACTAAGGAGGCAGAGGTTTCAGTGAGCCAAGATGGCTCCACTGAACTCCAGCCTGGGTGGCAGAGCAAGACCCTGTCTCAAAAAAAAAAAAAAAGAGAGAGAGAGAGAAAAGCCAACATGGAATAAAGGTTTCAGAGGCAGTGAGTCTGGATAATCTTCAGAGGGCATTCTTGTGGAGCTCGTGAGGGCACCGACTGGGGAGCCAGACCATCTGAGTTTATTTTGAGGCTCCACTACTCACTGACTGTGACTTGCACTCTCCACCACCATGAGAGGAGGAGTTGCAGCACTCACCTCAGGAAGTTACTGTGCAGGCTGAAAGCTCTGGGAAGAATACCTGAGACAGAGTGAGGATTCAATTGTGTCATCTATTATTACTGTGTTATGATGTGATTTGAGCAGGGCTAAAATAAGACATGAAGGAGCTCTGGTCCCAGACACCAAGGTATCTTTTTTAGGAAACATTTCAAAAATAAGTCTTGGCCCACCTCCATACTTTCTGTCTCAGCGAGGCTCTTCATTTGCCTTTTGAGAAAAATTTTTTTGCACACATGCACACACACACACACACACATACACACACATATGCACATGCACACACAGCTGCCGTCTGGGTGATGCTTGGTAGCGGCCAATGCAGGTCCTGGCAGTGTCCCGAGGGAAACCTCTTTGCAGCCTCCCTAGATCTGCTGATCTTCCTGGAGAGCAGAAGCTACCACTTCCCAGAGTTTCCACCAAACCTCAGCGTTCCACTCACTTAGAAGGGGTTAGGCAACGTAAGAGACCAAGATTTGTTGTCTGGACAAACAGAAGGATCCTGGTGAATAATGGAGGAATGGTCATTTCTAGGAGGTCTCTAAATGTAGCCAGAGGAGTCTCCGTTCTTTAAGTCAGGTGTTCCTTCTGAGCCCAGGTTGCATGAGTCAGCACAGGCAGCAGAACTGCCTGAGGAGGTAGATTGGGGCCAGAGATTGAAAAACCCTGCCATCTTGCTAGCCTGAGCAGCACTGAGAGCTGAGATGGATCTGCTGGTTCCAGAACAAGGAATGGGAGATGTCCAGTCTTCTGTGTTCAGTAGTTATGTTTTTTGCTGGGGGTGGTCAAAGCCTTATCATAGTTCAGTGGAATGAACCCTTAAACAATACTTTGAGATGCCAGTTGATAAATGAATGCAGGTCTGATCTGTGGAATTGAGGGAGAGGAGACAGGAGGGAGATTTTCTTAAAGCTCAATTTTACAATTTAAAGGGCTATTAATTATTCTGAGATTGTGGCCTTTTCTGGTGTTTAACTACTCATTCTTTTTGAAATGATGATGATGGTAAATGATGGGATTTTAAAAATATGTATTCTTTTGCAAAAAATAAAATGTCATGAACCTAATTATGGTCTCTATAATGTTTTTATTTTATTTTACTTATACCAAAGAACCAAGACCTGGAAACCATTATCTGACACTAACGTTGAAATTTTTATTATATACCAATTAAAGTTCCAGGACAACTTAGGACAATGATGTCCCACAGAAATAGATGTGAGCCACATATTTAATTTAAAAATTTTCAGTAGTCACATGAGGAAAGGTAAAAGAAGTAAAATTAATTTTAGTCATCTTTTTTATTTACTCCAGTGTATCCAGATACTAACATTTTGACATGTGATCAATGTAAAAATATAGGTAAAATATTTCAAATTCTTTTTCATACTAAGTGCTTGAAATTGTGTGATATTTTACATTTATAGCATATCTCCATTCAGACCAGACACATTTCCAGTGCTCAGTAACTGTGTGTGGCTCGTGGCTGCCCTACTGGATAATACATGTCTAGGAGAAGAGGATGCCTGGGCCACAGTCTGTCAAAGGTTTCAGTCTTTCTCCTTTCACTTTGTCATTGGCATCGTTCATCATTCGTGGGACTTTGGTAAACAGGCACATCCCAGCCCTTTAAACACAGTTGAGTATTTCCAGCATAACAGACAGAACTTAAGAGCTCTCTACGGGCACCAGACACCTCCTGATATTCCCCAAGACACCCTTAGCTCAAGGTTTCTTATTGCCAGTCCCCTTCCCAACTCATGGCTCCATCCTTCAGCTTCCAGACTCTTCTTCAGTTGAGGCCACTTCTTTGGCCTCTCTTTGCTGCATCACTGTCATTGGCCTTTGTTCAGCTTACTGCTCTGGAGCTGCTTGTGTGGACATCACCCACAGCTTGACAAAGGACATTTTCCTCTCCAGCTTTGACCCCCTGCAAACCTCACCTGCCTCCTGCCTTCACTTATCCCTCCACTCATTCTTCAGACATCTATCGTATGTCTAGTATGTGTAGTCACCATCCTGGGTACTGAGGTCACAACTACAAATAAGTCCTCACCTTCACTGCAGCAACAGTCAGTAGAGGAGACAGAAAAGTAATTTCACAGTGTTTGGTAATAAATTACAGGAAAGGGGTGAACACAGAGTCCTAGAGAGGCACATTGGAAAAGCCCTGGGAGATTGAAATGCTTCCCAGGGGAAGTAACTTCCAAGCCAAGATTAGAAGAGAAAAAAATAGCCAGGCCTTGGAAGTGAGGAGATTTCAGATGTATGGGAGAGAGAGAGCACTTGCAAAGTTCCGGAGGGGACAAAGAGCAGGTGAGGCAGAGGGTGGCTGTAACTTTGAGAGTGCAGAAGGCAGGATCAGAAGTGGTGCCAGGTCACTAAGGATGGTGAGCCATGATTAAGAGTCTCAATTTGATTTTGTGAGCAGTTAGGCAGCATTGAAAGATGTTAAAAATGCAGTTCTGGAAAAATCATTCTAGCTGCAGCATGCAGGGTAGATTGAAAAGGGATAAAACCAGAGAGGAAGTTGCTGCAGTAATCTAGAAAAGATAGAATGGCAATGTAGAAAAACAGCCAGATGGAGAGATAAAGAAGACAAATACACAAGATTACATTTAATTGCATTGGGTCTGGAGCAGAAAGAGGCAGGATTAGAGAAGATCTTGTTTTTGGCACATAGTGCATAGTAAGCTGGGGAACTTGGAAGGGTCAGCAGGCTTGGCTGAGGTGTGGAAAGCAGAGGGTGTACGACAGGGTCATCTCATGGGGTCATTTAAGAGAAGATGCTCATCAGGGTTAGGTTAGAGGTTAAAGGATGCAGGCACGGGAACTGTCTTTGAAAGCTGCCCACCAGAGCACCCAGCCACGTTCCTAAGCAGTTCACTTCTCTGCTCTGACCTACTTATTCCATTCCCAGACCACTGAAATTAATAACATGTTCAGCAATTCAAAGGTGGCATATAATGGAATAGCAAATCTCACTGTTATGTTAAGGGTTTTTTCTGAGACACAGGATTTCTGTAACCAAAGTGAGGGTGGCTATTGAGGCAAGAAGTAAGAGCAGTACATGTTGATGTGAATGAACAAATTAATCTGCATGTGAAATCCCAGCGAAATTGACATGAAATAAAAATTTCATGCCTTACGTGTATCAGTGTTGCCCATGAAATAAGATTAAAAGGAATTTTTGATTTTATAGTTGTCATACTTTTTATACTGCTTGCATTTTTCTCTTCTAAAGAGTTCAGTTTGAACCAAGGGGCCAGACACAGATTTGGCATTTTATATTTTTCCTCATAGCTGAGAGCAGGCTTCCTTACATAGATCTGAGCTGAGGAGGTGTTAGATGTTCTCAGATCTAAAAATGAAATCTATGATTCTAAAAGTCAGTAGCAAGATCACTGCCCTGTGTCCTGAGAGAACTGACATTCTGGAAAGGTCAGTGGCCAACAGCTTTTCTCCTCTCATTCTTTCTTCCTCACACACATTGGCTCTGAGCTGGGGCTGGCGGTGAGGAAAGGAATGGATGAGGCATTGTTCATGAAGCCATTCTGGGCTAGCACTGATGATGGAGTGACAGAGGGATGTGGGGGAGGGAAAGATGTGCCCATACCACCTGCACCTAGGATCCATAGATTATCACCCCCATGAGGACAGAGAGCTCTCTCCCAGGAATTCGGTCCCATTCCCACTTTACGTCTCATGCTTGTGTTTCTCTTTGCCTTTCTGGCCCTGGAAACGAGGGAAATGGAACGTGATGAAAATGATGCATTCATTTTCTCTGCCTGGGTCTGACCTCTGCAATGTGTGCTGGAAGTGCCAGACTTGGGAAGAAATCCTAATTTCTGTGTAGGTCAACATAGCTTTCTGTTTAGGAATAGATGTGCATGAACCACCTCACCCAGGGCCTTGCTGAAGTCACATCTTCTCCCACCTGCTCAGACTCCAGTGGAAGCTGCTGTTTGGGATGTGCCTGTGGCAGCCCAGCCAGCAGTTTCCCATCTTCCTGTTACCACCCAGGAGCAGCAGCCAGTACCTCCCTGCTGGAGGTGCTATGATAGATCACTGCACCTGCTGGTTTCCAGAGCTCAGTAGAAACCGCCTCTTCGGGTGGTCATTCAAGAGTGGGCATGTGAGTATACATAGTGCACCAGGCCACAGAATAGACCTGAGTCACAACTGGAACAGTCCTTATACAGAGGTGTTACAACATTTGACAAGGATGCTGGAGTCCCACAGGACTGGTTCAAATTCCCTTTGCTAGTTGGAGTGAGTTCCTTAGCCTTTCTGTGCCTCAGTTTCCTCATGAGTGAACCTGTAAACCAGTAGCGGCCTCATAGGGTTACTGTGAGCAGCAAACATGTGAGGTGCTCTGTATGGTTCCTGCTGAGAAGGCCTCAATGAGCAGTAGTTTCACAGCTTTCAGGAGGCGGATACTGTCATCACTATAAACCAGGATCTCCAAGCAGTGCAGGTTCAGTCCCAGTGTGTCCCATGCCAGGCCTGTTTGATTTCCCTTTCATCGTGCTGTGTATTTGCCTGACCTTTTCCCATTCTCTAACTGTCTTCAGACTCCCCTCTGAGATGCCAGAGCCTACTTTCAAGATTTTTAGCCATTGTCAATTCCAAAGAAGCCAGAGTGGCTTCTCTTTGACACTGACATTTTAGTAATAATAATTACACTCTCCTCTCTGCTTCAGAGTTAGTGGGTCTGCCTCTCCATCACTCCCTCCTGGTTTTATGCTGGAAAATAAAATCCTGAATATTTCTAATTTATGATCATGTCTTTTCTCCCATGAAGGCAGCATGCTGCCGGAGAAAGACCATGTGTTCAGGAGTCCGAGGGGCTGGGTCCTGGCCCTGGCAGGCAAGCACAGAAACACCAGGAGCCCTGAATGCTCATTGATAAAATGAGGGTGATGATGATCATCATCACACTGTCGTTATAGGCTGCTGCCAGGATGTAATAAGTTTGTGGGATAATAAAAGGCATCGTACACATCATGACATGACTGCAGTGATGAAGAGCGACCATCACTGAGCATGTTTCTGACACGCCAAGTTGTCACATATTCAGGTGCACGGTTGGCAGTATTGTGGGGTGAGCAGGAGGCAGTGACTGACTGTGCAGAGGCAAGAGGGGCCACTCCTCCCCAGACCCTGGGGTTAACATCTCAGAGCACCTCCCTGGAAGCATTTTCGGATCATAAGTGACACTGAATGCTCCAGAGGTTGGCAGTCCAGGAAGCCCTTGGAGCCTCAATTTAAGTTGGGGGAAACTGAGAGTCTTCACTGAGTCATTCATTAAAAATAGAAGAGAAAGAAACAGCATGTTAGCGATCAGCTCAGAGGAGCGTGCCTGCCTCATGAGCTGCTGTGGCCATTAGGTCTAGAGACCCTGGGAGTCTGTTTCCCCAGGAGGCGAGGCTAAGACCAGAGTCTCCTCCTGACTCATGGAAACTCTTCGGTGTCCCCTACCCCCGCCCTTTCCTGCTCACTGGCTCTTCTTCCAGTAAAACACTACGTCTTTAATAAATTATCAACGTGCTTTCTCGTCCGTCCACTGGCACCAGAGCTCAGTGTTGGCAGGCTTTTCCATTCCTTCATGCCCCTAATAGATCTTACTCTTAGATTAATCTTTTAGATCCCTCCCACAGAAAGCCTGCTGTCTGGGCTGACTCTCACTGTGTCCCGCTTGCAGAATTTTTTCTTGGACTCTCAACCTTGTTGCTACCCATCCCCATGCTCATCCTTTGGGCCTTGGACCACAGGTGACTCTTGTGTGGGGCTAAGGGTTAGGGTTTAGGGTTAGGGTTAGGTGCCTTGAACCCCGGTGAGTTTACAGGGGAACTGTAGGGATGAGCACTAGATTAAGACGTGGATTTCCTGCACCCCAGTCACTCACCAGGTGTGCCACCTTGAAAGAGATTGAGTCTCAGTTCAGCTCCTCTGTGGAGTGGAGGCGGTGGTGAGGGTCTCCTGAGGCAAGGGGTGAGTCCAGGCTCCTGAGCTGTGAGCAGGGGAAAGAGGAGGATCCTGTGAAGCTTTTCGAGCCTGTGAGATGTGGGATGCCACCCCACTGCCTCCCTCCCTGGGCCCGTGCGTGCTGGAGGAGCTCATAGGGTACAGCCCTGTTCTTTACCCTGTGGGGACAGAGGCTGGGGATCTCAGAGACCAGGAGGACAGTGGCTTAGGCTCCAACCCCTGCCTGCTGTGTCAGTAAGGTGGGACCAGTTTAGAAGCTTGAAATGGGTCATCTCCATGGTCCTTTCCTTTTCTAAACCATGAACTTGTGATTCTAGTCAATGAACTGAATCTGGCTTGAGCTGGCTCAGCCGTTCTCTGTGCGTGATGATAGCAAGGCTGGCTGCCATTTCCTCAGCACCCTTTAAACACCAGGTGCTTACATGCATCAGCTGCAGTCTTCACAACAAAAGCATGTATTTATCCTCATCTTACAGGGAACGATCTTAAGGCAGAGTGGGTAAATGACGTGTCCACAGGCACACAGCTGGTTCTCAGCATGTCCAGACTTAAATCCAAGCGTCAGAGCCCAGGTTCTTTTCTCTCACATTGATGCTGCGTTCTTTGATCTCTCCTCCTCTTACCTCTCAATGCCCCTTACCTGCTTGTGGGACGGGACCCTGAGATCTGGTTCCACCCAGCAAGGAGAGTCATCTGCAGATTTGGGCTGATGCTAAAAAATAATAATAGTTACTATTTGTCAAGCATCTGTAATCACCTAACATAGTAATAGTCTAAGGGAAAACATCTTCAAGAATTGTTATCTTCATTTTCCAGATGAAGAAACTGAGGCTTGGGAAAGTAACGCCAGAAGCCCATTGACAATTGAGCCTCAATTACAAAATGGCATTTGTGACATTCCATTCAAATTAACTATGCATATTGAATGTTGACTACAGTCAGAGCTTCTGACAGCTGTGAGAGTGTTTAGCAGGAGAGCCTTGAGCCCATTCCATGTTACAGAGGCGCATACGGAAAGCTGGAGAGGCGGGTGATTGGCTCAGGGTCCCACAGCTGGTCGGTGGTATCCTGATCTCCCCAAGCCAGGATTCTGGGAATGGCCTCACCTGGTCCGCAGGTCCAGATCTGTGCCTGGGACTGGAATTCTGTGCCCCATTTCTGTCTGTCCCTCCCTACTTCACCCCATGAGATCCAGCACCTCCTCCTCCATGAAGCCGGCTTTGCCACTCAGGCAGAGTTATGCCTCTGCCTAACTGTGTGTGTGTGTGTGCACATCTGTGTCACTGTAGTCAATACACCTGCCTTCTCAGCTGGTCCTCCAAGGCAGGACAAATGACCTCTGCCCCCAAAGCTCTCTAAGGAGATAACTCTCAGTACCACCCTCCCTCCCCAACTTGCCCCTGAGTAACTTGCACCGCAGAAGCTGGGGTGTAGGGCCCCTGCCTCCCTGAATGTAGAAAGGGAAGCATCCCCAAGGCAGTGCCTGGGTTTTCACCCCATGAGGGATTTCAGAGCATCTTCCCCCATGGGAGGGGCCACAGCCGCCAGGAGCAGCTTTGGGCCTGGTCATTGACACACCTGGTCCTGGTGGTGGCAGCCTACTGAGTTGCTCTGCTTGGGCTCTGTTTCCTTCACTGTCTCTGACAGAGAGACCCGGAGGCTCTACTGAGCTCTGTGACTTGTTGCCTTCCTTTAGAGAGACAGATGATGACCCTCCTCCCTGATATCCACCTTGTTCCTCTTGGAGCTGACCATGCTGGCTTACTCCCTCTGCCTGGGCCTCTCCAAGCCCCTCCATGCTCTCACAGACCTGCCAACTAAGACCCCCTCCCAAGTCCCCCTCAACTCTGATTCTACTTCAACCACCTACAAGCAGTGCCCTCCCTCCCCTCTGCTCCTAAGTGAGTCAGGTCTGTGTCCAAAGATAAGCAAGACCAAGGTCTCTTCTCACCAGGAGCTGTTTCAAGGCATGTCCTTCCCTTTTTATACTGGTCATCTAATGTACAACAAATTGCTCCCGATTAAACTGCATGGTGTAAAACAACAAGAATCACTGATTATCTTCACAGTGTCTGTGGGTCAGGAATTCAGAGCGTCTTGGCTGGGTGGTTCTGGCTTAGAGTCATGGAGCTGCAGTTGGAAGTCTGCTGTAGCCGCTGTCATCTGAAGGCTTGACTGGAGCTGCAGACCCATTTCCAAGGTGGCTCACTCATATGGCTGGCAAGTTGGTGCCAGCCTTCAGCAGGTGGCCACAGTTCCTCTCCACCTGGACATCTCCCCACAGACAGGGTTGCTTGAGTGTCCCTATAGCATGGCAGCTGGCATCCCTCCAAGTGGCCAAGACACAGCCTGCAATGATTTTGTGATTTAACCTTGGGAGTCACACATTGTCACTTCTGCCATATTCTATGGGTCATATGAACTGCCCTGCTTCAGTGAGGGAGGGCTACACAGGACATAAAAGCCAGTTGGTCAGGATCAGTGGCAGCCAGCTGGCTGGAAAGCTAGAAAAGGATGTCTTCAGCTGACCTAGGACTGTACTTCCTGATTTACTTTCTCCCTTTCTCCATAAACGGACAACTGGTATACTTAAATCCTGTGTCTAGTGATGTAAAGAGGGACAAGGCCATGATCCCTTCCCCAGAGGAACTCACAGTCAAGTTAAGGGGAGTCTCATCACAAGAACTGCTAGAAAAGAGATATGTACAGGATGATGGCAACCCAAAGGACAGGTCCTTACCAACAGAGGGGACATTTGCTCTGGGTCTTGAAGGATGAATAAGAGTCCTCAGGTAGAGGAAGAAGAAAGGACATTGCTCCATGCAGAGGTAATAGCATGAGTCATGGCAGAGAATTATGGCAGCATACAAGCCTGTGATTTTGAAGGGTTTAGAAGACTGTGATAGGGAGTTTGGATTTTATACATCAGGAACTGCTGGAGGGATTCAAACCAGAGGAAGCCCTGGCAGAGCTATGTGGTGGACAGGACATGATTGACAGGGGCAGAGGCTGGAGGCAGAAAGACAAGTCAGAAAGCTACTGCAATGCTCCCCTGAGAAAAAAGGACTGAGAGACTGTGGGCATGAGAGGAGGGGTGAATCCAGAAGGTGGGGCAGAAAGGACGTGGTGAGAAATTGTTGCTGGTGGAGAGGACAGGCTTGAAGGACAAGGCTTACCTTTTCCATCATCTCTGCTCCTAGCATCTTCCTTCCCTAACTTTTGACTCCTCCTAATGCTTGAGTCCTGAAAAGAACTACCTGGCTTTTTCTAAATAAGTTCTCTGGACCAACATCGTGAGCCTTCAGTGTATGCCCCTGTAGAAAAAACTGATCAGAGTTATCTGGGAGGCCAACAAGACATCAGGGCCATTGGCCTAGGATTAAGGATCTTAATGTTTTAGGCCACAGACTTTCTTGAAACTAGTGAAAACTATGAACTATCTTTCCAGGAAAAAGAAATGCACATTTGTACACACAGTTTGCAAACAATTTCAGAGGGCTCATGGGTCCCTTGAAGTCCATCCCTAGGTCTCTGAGCCCCACATTACAAGCCCCAGGCCTAGGAAAAAAATAGAAAATGAAAAAAGCAAATGTTTGGCTCCCCAAAGTCTGTTATTTACTTCCTCTTTTAATATCCCCCCTCCAATAATTGAACATCCCCTGAAATAGCAAGAAACAGGAGGAAGCATTTACCCAGTGATAGCCCCTGGTGGCACCAGCCTCACTTGGCGGGTTTATTTTCATTATTATAGTAATTTTCAAGCTGCAGGCTACAATTTTCACTTGCAGTGAGGTATTAAATTGAAATTACCCCAGATGTAATTGTCATACAAAATAATCCTGGATACATGGAAGTGAATGCCTTCTCAGGATGGGGTTTTATCACTGATACCAGGGTTTGTGGCTTTGCCTCTCTTACATGCCAGATTTAGGCATGTGTTGCAAGGGCCAGGTGTCAGCACAACATGGTAGCCTGAAGCTGTTAGCCCAGAACACAGTGAAGCCTCTGCCAGCTGGAATCTACCTACTGGCCAGTGACACAGGCAGATGGGCTGAAAGGGCACAGAGTGGGGAGCAGAGCCCAAGACTTAGGGTTGTGTTCATGCAGCTACTAGGCGCCACTGTGCAGTCACTCAGGCATGCAAGAAATACCACACTTATTTTCTGTTTATCATCTCGATTTGTCTCCAAGCCCAGGTTCCCCCAAGGTAGTAGAAAATTCATATTTAGTCATTCTTGGAGCTACTCGGCCACTCTTAGGGCCAGTTGAAGCCATGGGGTCTTACCTAGTGCTCTGCAGCCAGGGGAGCCCCTCCAGATATCAAGTGTCTGGCATAGGGGTGCCCACCCAGAGGCCCTCAGTGCTAGCCCTCCAGATCGGCTTTGTCTCTGAAGGTCTCACTTGTGCTGTGCCTTTCCTTCCCCAGATGCACGCTGCTGGTGTATTGCACGGACCTTCCGCCCACTAGCATCATCATCACCTTCCACAATGAGGCGCGCTCCACGCTGCTCAGGACCATCCGCAGGTGAGGCAGCCAACTCCAGGCCAGCACTTGGTGACAGTGTGTCTGCTCTCCAGGTGCCCGGCCCTGTACTAGGAACACCAGACATGGTTAACTACATGCCAGGCACTATTCTACATGCCGCATGTGTCCGCTCAGTCACTCCTCACATTCCTGTGAGGGAGGCTATTATCCCATTTTATAGAAAGACAAAGGCCTGTGGTGTTAGGTAAGGTGCAGAAGGTCAAAGAGAATAAGTAGAAGAACCTGCCCCAGAGCCCTTGGCCTCCCCACTGTGCTAGGCTGCGTCTAGAGCATGGGTTCTGACTTCCACAACTGAGGAAGGGACTGAGGCCCTGAGAGGCTGAGTGCACACCCCAGCCCCAGCATCAGGCTGGGTCATTACCCAGCACCCTGACTCTCTGCCCTCCCACACACTTACCATGGGCCACACAGTTCGGAACTGCCTGCAGCCATCCCTAAGGCTTGCCTTCCTGGCCATCTACCTGCTGTTCCAGCCCCGTTCATCTCAGGCCTCGGTCCACCCTCAGTGCATCCTCTGGGTCATGTTCTTGCTCTAACAGGTGTATCCTGCTACAGATGGCCTCTGGCCTGCGTGGGTTTTTGATGTGCCCAAGTCCCAGTGCCAGGCCCTAGCAGAACTCCTCTCAGAACATAGACCCACACCCAGAAGACTTACCCAATAATCCCCCCGCCCCTAGACTCTCCAGAGACCCTGCCTGTTTCATCCCCTTCCCCCATGCCCACCCTCCCCTCCAGAAGTCATCTGCCCTCCTCTCCTTCCCTCAGGCCACCAACCACATCTACCTCTCAGATGGCAATGACAGCAGCCACTCTCCCTCCAGCTCCTGTGTACACATATTCTGTGCACCTCAGCTGCAGAGGTGAGGAGGCCACTGCCATGCCCACTTCACAGCTGAGGAAACTGACATTGGAGATATTAAATCAAGGTCCAGTGTGGCCTAGCCAATGGATAGTGAGACAGGATTCCAGGCCTTGCACTCTGATCTCAGAGTCCTCCTCCTTAGCAGCCTGAGTAGGGTGAGGCTAGTCCCAGTGTTGGTGTTCAACATCCTTCAGGGCCAGGAGTGCCACAGCCACAACCTGCTGCTGAGCAAGAGCCCACAGTACCTTCATGTCCCCATGACACACAGCTCATGAGATCCTCCCGTCCTGCTGAGCAGCACATCAGCTGGTGCTGATGCCACAGAGAAGGAAGTAAGACAAAACATGGGTCAGAGAGCACACCAAACACAGCAAAATCCCTTACTTTTTCCACCATGCCAGCCCCACTTTTCCTGTCTCTCCCACCCCGCAAGGCTGTGGGCAGTGGGAAGTTCCAGGTGATGGGCGGTAAGTCCTTCAGTAGGGTCGCCCTGAGGGAAGGCACCAAATCTTCAGCTCCACCTGTCACTCATGATGAATGTCCACTGTACACGGTCACCACATCCCTTAGGGACACAGGGAAGGACCTGTCCAGACACACAGTTTTTAGCCCAGTGCTTCCACCTGTCAAAGGGGACAGGCCTGCCTGCTGTTCAGATATCCTTGGCAATGATGGGCTGGCTTCTTCCTCCAGCCATGTGCCCATCCTAGCTTCTGCAGTCACCCCAAGAGCCGCCTGATTCAAATTCGATTTCCCAACAAGGCAACAGCTCTTGACAAGAAAATGTGCCAAGTCACTGTCAGGTATCACTGAGAGTCTCCGCTAGATTAACGATAATGAAGTGCCTGGCTGGTTAAGTGTAAGGACAACAGGGATGGAGGAGGCGCAGTTCTCCTGAGCCTCCTGTGGTGAGGGGAGAAGGAGTGTCTGGGGCGTCCAGGCTGAGAGGACACACGCAGAAGTGGAGGTGGCTGGTTCTGAAGTGCCAGACCACAGCCCCGCCATCGTGATCTGCTGGGGCACCAGGGCGGGTTCATGGAGCAGGCCAACTGCAACCTCTGCCTTCCCTACCGCCACGATGGCTGCACCACCGGTCATGACTGGGCATGCCTGCCAGATGTTTCCATGAGAACATTTGAGCATCTGAGAGAGGCGCCTCGCTTTCCAGGCTGGTTTTCCCTGCCCATCCTGCGGGAAGCTCTCTGATGGCAGGCGCCTGCACCCTCTGACACAGTCACACACATGCACCCCATCAGGGGCTTCCTCTGGGCCCTTCTCTGCATATCACAACTCTAGCACTTGCTGCATTTTTCAGCATATAACCTTCAGTGAGCTCCTTTAGGGCAACGGCTGATCTTAACCATCCCTTAACCTCCCTATGGCTCAGCTTTCTCAGCAAGGAAATGGCAATACTAGTCGTACTTACTGCATAGGGTTGATAGGGTTGCTATGGGCTGATTCAGCGAAAGGACTGAGAACTGTGCCTGACACAGAGTAAGCATTTGATCAAAGACAAAAAGCTGTGGGACACTTCAAAGGGGGCCACACTTGGAGTCAGAAGACCTGGAGTCCAGTCCAAACCCTACCACTTCCTAGCTGTGTGACCTGGGGCACGTTATTAACTTCATCTGTAAAAAATGATAAAAATATCTTTCATGTTTCTAATTCTATCACATTTCCCACAATAAACTTTCCTCTTGGGAGTGTCTCAGACATCTGGGGGCATTACAGTGTCATATGGGGCTTCCAGCCCCTCCAGGCCTCCGTAAGAGTGTTTATGTTCTTACGGATACTTTAGCTACTGTGCACAGACTGTAAGACGTGTTTCTCCTCTTCCTGCCGCTCCTCCACCTCTATATGGTATTAGTGATAATAATAAGATTCCTATGTTAAATATATCCTGAGCTTTGTGGTCTGCAGAACACATTCCTTCTGTCACTCCAGCTGGAGCCCCATCCTGAGCCCGGGGGGCAGGTGGTGCACGTGGTGAGTACAGAGGCACTAGACCTCAGGTTTCCTGGCTTTCCTGGAGGCACAGCCCAGCTCCTCTGCCCGCCCAGTGGACCGCTGCCCCAAGGCCCTGGAACCCCGAACTCTGGGAGGGGTCTCTGGGCCCATTAGCCCTGTACTTTTCAAAAGACACCCATGACGTGGCAGACAACTTAGCTGAGAGAACCCATTTCCTGCCTCCTAGGAACTTGAGATGTCAGCCAGCCCTGAGCTCGGACCCAAGCATGACACACACAAACAGCAAAATAGGGGCCTGAGAGCTACGTGTGGACAACCAGGAGCTTATATCAAAAGCAGGCAGGGCGGAAATGAATGTTAGGGGTGGAGGCAGGAAAGATTACTTCTAGAAATTTCCATGCCTTAAGAGTCTATGCCTCCCTTTCACTCCCTATCCTGTTGTACACATGAATCACTAGCCATTAAGAGGGGACTGAGTGAAGGGCACGTCCTGTCTCAGAGGTCTTCAATAAAAGGATCTTCTCTAAGATACCTTTCATTGTTAACTTTCTGGAATTCTGGACAGGCTTTCCTGTCAGGCTCTTTTCAACCCCCTTCCCGGACCTTCTGGCCCCCTAAGCTCTTGAGTTAGCTGAGTACTAGACAGGTTCACGTGGGGCACTCAGAGCCCGGTGGAGGCTCGATGTTATACATAGA
This sequence comes from Plecturocebus donacophilus, assembly GCA_004027715.1. Lineage (NCBI taxonomy): Eukaryota > Metazoa > Chordata > Mammalia > Primates > Pitheciidae > Plecturocebus > Plecturocebus donacophilus. Next base: position 7,851 of record PVKP010034846.1, on the reverse strand, counting down.
TGATGGGGTGGGGGTAGAGAAGCATATGACTTTGACGAATTAGGGGACATTCTCACTTAGAAACAAGCCCCCAAGAGTGGTTTATCTTGACTCCTGCTGTGGTGAGTCTGCATGTTTATGGAAGACCCAGCGCTGTCCCCTTCCTCTTGGGGCATCCTTCACCACCGCCCCTCACATGGGGACTCCGAGGCATGGGTGATGGATCCCTTTATAAGCTGAGTCTTCTCGCTGTTGCTTTTTTATAATATCCTAGATCTAGGGGAGCCATTTCTCAGAGTAAGGTGATTAAGAATTTGGACTCTGGGGCCAGATTTGTGTAGCTCTGCCCTTAACAGCTATGTGATCATAAGCAAGCAAGTTAGCCTTTCTGCCACAATTTCCTTTTCTGCAAAACAGAGACTGCTAATAATAATGACCTGGCTTTATTGTGGAGAAGATCAAATAACTTCAGATAGTCTGGGCACAGTGGTTCATGCCTATAATCCCAGCACTTTGGAAGGCTGAGGTGGGTGGATCACCTGAAGTCAGGAGTTTGAGACCACCCTGACAAACATGGTGAAACCCCATCTCTACTAAAAATACAAAAATTAGCTGGGCGTGGTAGCATGTGCCTGTAATCCCAGCTACTTGGGAGGCTGAGGCAGGAGAAGCACTTGAACCTGGGAGGCAGAGGTTGCAGTGAGCCGAGATTGCGCCATTGCATTCCAGCCTGGGCAACAAGAGTGAAACTCCATCTTAATAATAATAATAATAACAATTTCAGATAGGGAAAGGACTTGGAGCAGTGTCTGGCATATATGAGCCTGAGTGGTGACAACAAGTGTATAGTGCGATCCTCCAGCCCTGGCAAACAGCAGTGTTCTAATTCAGTGGCTCTAAAACTTGAGCATGCATCAGAAGCTCCTGGAGGGCTTATTAAAACACAGTTTCTTGGGCCCCATCTGTAGAAAGTCTAATCCAGTAAGCCTAGAGTGGGGCCCAAAAATTTGCATTTCTAACAAGTCTCTAGGTGACGGTGATGCTGCTGGCTCCAGGAGCCTACTTGGGAAAGTTATGCATATTGCTATTATTAGTTTCAATATTATTAATATCAATACCCCCACTCAGAGAGCAGCTGCTGTTGTGCCAGGTACCATGAGCGCCTTTCACGCAGCTGAGGAAATTATAGCGCTGAAGGTTCAATACTTACTGAAGCTCTCCCAGCTAGTGAATGGTGGATACAAAGAAACAGTACTTGAACCCAAGTTAAGTCTCACTCCAGAATGACTAAACTCAACTGTCAGCTGGCCATGAGTCTTCATTCCACTGGTATTTATGGAGTGTTTGATAAAACCTGCCTGCATAGAGCACTGTGGAGTTCACAAAGCAATTTCAAATACATTTCCTCATTTCACACGCACAAAAGCCTGTGAAGTAGGTCAAGTATTAATATCGCCTGCTTTTACAAGGAAAATGTAATTACAGGAGGAAATGAAGGCTGGGAGCAAACCAGCATCTATCTGGTTCAGGATTGTACAGTTTATGGGTGGTGCAGCCCACCTGGTCTCTGAGCCCACACTGCCCACGCAGCCCTGTGGCTTCCTCGAGGGCCCACAGTTAGGGTGCAGCAGGTATAGAAGCCGCCTATGTACCTGCCCTCTGGCAGAGAGGTGAGCTGCATAGAGAAGACTCTGTTCTAGAACATCCCAGGCAAGGTGAGGACAGCACTTATTCCCATGCTGAGGCAAAATAAGGAAGGGTGTGGGGAAGGCAGCTGGATTGGGGGTGAGGCCAAGAAGAGCTATCCTGTGCTGGGCCTGGATGAAAGAGTGGATTTGCTTTGCTGTAGAGGAGGTGGTGAGAGCAAGGGAGGGAGACCTGAGTAACCATTTCCTCCCTGGGTGGAAAGAATGAGAGTGGGTATGCACAAGGGAGGGCCTTGGAGGACCACCTACGCCAGGCCCATCCATTGGACTGGACTTGACCTTTCCTCTGACCACCCAGGTGCCCAGAGCACATGCCCACCTCAGGCCCTCCCAGCTGCAGGCCCTGTTTAAGGGGACCCCGTCATCACTCCAATTGTTCTGATTAGAGAAGCAAAAACAAGCCAGGTGTTACCAGGAAATGGTCTAATTAGCACTCACTGCTGACTATTTCTTTCTCTTTTTTTCTTTTCTGTTTTAAACCCTGGGCATTTTTTATTCACTAATCATCTCTCAGTTCAACCAGTGCAGAGCCGCACGCGATTTACCTTTTGATGTTCACAGAAGAGAACTCTTGAATTTCAAAGAGCCGGCAGGGATTTAGCAGAATCGAATGCAGAAGCTACAGCCGTAATCAAACCTCATTAGGGGTTATTCTTCCAGCAGGTTTTCCACTGTCTCCTGCCTCCCTCCCTGATTAGAGGGCTGGTGGTTGTGTTTGTGTGTGTTTTCTTTGGGACGATCATGGTGAACCGTCCCCTTCCACCATCCTCTGGCAGAGGCTGCATCCTTTCTTTCCCCTGCCTGACCCTGAGCTCCTGAAGACAGAGACAGTGGGCTCAGGACTTTGTGTTGGGGTTCCTCTCTCCACCTGATACTAGTTGCCATGGTGAGAATCAAGGCTTCATAAATATGGTAGCTCCAGGCTAAGTTCTCTTCCGGGAGAGCCTGCATCCTGCATAGAAGGGGTGCTGCACTCTAATCAGGGCTCAGGAAGGTCCTCTTGAGAGGAGGGCTGCATAGGGTGCCTCCACTGCACCCCTTCTGAACCCCCTCTCCAACATAAATGACTCTGGGAACCCCATGGTGTCTGCTGTATCCCAGGCATGTTTCTGAGCAGTCATGTGGTTTGGGGTATTCAGGAGAAGCAGGATCCAGCCATCTGAGTCAGGCCTAAAACCCAGTGTTAACCTTGCCCCTGGGTAGAGATCTACAGCACAAGAAGAGTAACTGAGTCAGTTAGATTCAAAAATCAATGCACCAAATAGTCACGACTGCAACCATTTGTTATTATCAAGTGCCAAATATCATGCTAAGTGTTTTTTATACACTTTCTCCTTTAATTTTCTCAACAGCACTGTGCAATAAGTACTACTATTATCATCCCTGTTTTCTAGATGGGATCCTTTGCTACACAGAGCAGTAGAGTAACTTGCCCAAGATTACACAGCTTGCAGTAAGTAACTGCTAGATTGCAAGCTTCTGGAGGGTGGAAGGTGCTTCTCTTCTGTTCATCATCATATGTTCAGCACTGAGCACATAGTAGGTGTTCAGTAAATTTCTCTCGAAGGAATAGTTACGGGCCAAAGCACTGTGCTGGACTCTGGCAATAAAGAGAGCAATGGGGCAAGGGTCTTGCCCTGGGATATTTCCTGCCAGAGGGGACCACAGGCAGATGAGGTACAAAAACAAACTTCAGGGCTGGGAAGTGAGAAAAGCCATAGGATCAGATATAAACTGCTGCGGGATCCCAGAGGAGGAAGCAATTAATTCTCACTAAGTGGCTTGGAAAGCTGTTAGGGAGGAAGTAACATTCAAACGGGTCCTTGTGGGCAGCACAGGGGCATTTCAAGCAGCGGCAGCAGCAGGAGAGAGGCTCTCAGTTATGAATGAGCTTCAGACAGTGGCACTGGGCATGTGACATGAGAAAATGCGGGCCCGCTTCTGACCGCAAAGGCCTTAGGAACGTGCTGAGGATTTGGGATGTAATAGTGAGGAGCACCTGGGGGATTGTCAGTTTATTTATTTGCATTGGCGAAGAGAGTCACACAATCAAAGCTGCATGTCAGAAAGGTCACTCTGGAGACCATGAGCAAGATGGCCTGGGAGAGGCTGGGGCAAGCCGAGGCTATAAATCAGACAGAAGAGGTTAAATCAGGGTGAGGTCTAAGAGGTGAAAGGGGTTTGAGTGACATTTTCCAGTCAAGCCAGCCAGTCTTTACTGATTTGCTGTGGGGTTTCAGGGAGTGGAAGGGTAGCTGAGGTTAACTCCTGGCCTTCTGTCTGGGTGGCTTTGTGGGTGGTGGAGGCATTCACTAAGACGGAGAAGGCAGAATTACATTCCTGCTGGCTCATAGATAAGCAATGTGACTAGACAGGCCCTTTGGTGCTCTGATTTTTCATTCCTCAAATGGCAATGGTGTCTATTTAAAACTCAGGTTAATACACATCCTTTGCCACTAGAAGTCACAGTGATGTTTTCTCTTTCCGTCTCGCAGTGTATTAAACCGCACCCCTATGCATCTGATCCGGGAAATCATATTAGTGGATGACTTCAGCAATGACCGTAAGTCATGTCGCTCACTTGCTCCTTAGACACCAATGTCTGTTCCCAGCCACTGTGTAACAGGCAGAGGTGAGTCCACTGGTTTTCTGGGAATGGGGAAAAGCCCAGATTTGCAATAGGTATGGAAGTCTTTGAGTGTCCGTGGCTGGGCTCATAAGGAGAGAAGCTTTATATCCAAAAAACGATTTCTTGGGTTCTCTGCAATAATCTGCAGTCTGAGCTAAGGCCCTCTTCCTGTCATTCCCTGGGAGGCCTGTGTGGGCCCTGTCTGTGGGACCCCATCGGGACATCCTGTCACCTGGCCATGACACAGTGAGGCCTGCCTTCCAACCTTTTGGCATACTTGCTCATCACCATTTTCTACCTCATTTCTCCCACTTATCCTATCAAAGAACCCGGGTCCTATCCAAATTCACACCAAATCCACTCTCCCCGAGAAAAGCATGGAGTCTTTCCAGATATTGTACATCAAATTTGAAAGGTACATGATAGTCAAAGCATTATAAGAATGAACATATTGGTATTGCCTACACCTCCTCTGAAAGCCATGGGGCCTGGGCGCAGTTCCGTGCAGTCAGTCAGAACCAGGCAGAGCACCTGTTCTTGGTGATGAACCGGGGAAAATGGAATGACCACAGTGGACAGGTCCGAGTCCTAGCAGAGTGGAACCCACCCCACCAGCACTGAGGCTGGAAGCTGGGCATGGGGAGCCACCCCCACACTGGGGTCTGCTGTACGAAGGCTGGAACCCATACCCACAGCCTCAGAACCTCTGGGGGTGATGCAGAAGTGGGCTGTACACGAGGCCCAGAGTAATGAGATCAAGACCCTGAGTTCTGGAACACGAGGATCTGCTCTCCCTTCCCTAGTGAGAAAGAGCTTGGAGGTGGGCAGACACTTGCCCTGCTTAGGGGCAGCCTGGCACTGAGGCAAGAGAAGGACATGCTGCTGGATTCACTTGCAAGCAGAATAGCAGTGGTTACCACATGGACTCTGGACCCAGACTGCCCAGGTTCAAATCTAGACCTGTAAATCACTCACTCACTAGCTATGCGCCTTGAGCAAATAATCAACCTCATGTGCATTAGTTTCCTTGTTATAAAACAAAGATAATTATAGTATATATGGTTTATCTAAGGATTAACCATGTTAACACATTTGAAGTGCTTCGAACAGTACCTAGCTTAGAAGCCAGTGTTAAGTCTTTTCTGTTATTCTTTAAAATTTAGAGCCAAGCAAGGAGGCCAAGGTCAATAAACTAATAAAGCAAAACCACAATGGTGGAGCCAAGATATGGAGTTCAGAGCCAGGGAGCTGGTGAACCAAAGGAGTGAGGGAGCAGCAGGGAAGCCAGGGAGTGACAGGGACAAACGCCTGGGATGGGGTTTCCTGCGCCGTGGAGAGCTGAACGAGCTCTGTGTAATGGGAGGCATGCTGGGTGGGACCCTTGCAAAAGCAGGTCTGTAAGCTGAAAGGAAAGTCTAAAATCTCATCTATTCCTGGCCTTCCAGCAGTTTTTACCAGACCTACTAAAGTGACCAGGACTCTAATCTCTTGCTTTGAATGGTCTATAAAAAAAGAGAAATGGGGACGGGCAGGGTGGCTCACACCTATCATTCCAGCACTTTGGAAGGCCGAGGCGGTTGGATCACCTGAGGTCAGGAGTTCGAGACTAGCCTGGCTAACATGGTGAAACCTTGTCTTTACCAAAAATACAAAAATTACCTAGGTATGGCAGCACACACCTCTGATCCCAGCTACTCAGAAGGCTGAAGAAGGAGAATTGCTTGAACCTGGGAGGTGGAAGTTGCAGTGAGCCGAGATTGCACCACTGAACTCCAACCTGGGTGACAGAGTGAGACTCTGTCTCAAAAAGAAAAAAAAAAATGAGAAATGAGATTGTTTGTATTAACAACAAGGATAAATGCTTGAGGGGATGGGTACCCCATTCTCCATGATGTGTTATTAGACATTGCATACCTGTATCAAAACATTTCCTGTGCCCCATAAATATATATATATCTAGTATGTGCCCATAAAAATTAAAGATTAAAAATTTTAATTAAAATTTTGTAAAAGAGAAAACAAGAAAAATGTCCCCAAGTGACTAGGCCAAGATTTTCCACCTAGAACATTTTCAAGCAAGTATGCAGGTGCCACTGTGTACTGACCAAAGCGGTCCAGTTGAGGCCTCTTTGCTCGACGGGCCACCTTGTATAATGACAGCAGTGATTCATTCGCCATCCCCTCACAGCCTGGAAACACCCTGGAGTCAGCACCACACTCTGCAGTTGGGGACAGTGGGCAGGGCCGCCTCACCTATCCTTCAGGTTCACCTGCAGTGTACACAGTTGTATCATGTGAGCCCATCCCTGGGCACTCACTTGGCATAACCTTTTGTCTTCGCAGCTGATGACTGTCAACAGCTCATCAAGTTGCCCAAGGTGAAATGCTTGCGCAATAATGAACGGCAAGGTAGGTCTGTGCTGCTGTGCGAGAGCCTCTGGTGTGAGTCTGGGGGGTCAAGGGTGTGATGGTGTGTGTACGTTTGGGTGATCGGGGGGAGCGTTGGGTGGCTTCTCCCTGGTCTCGCTGGACAATGGAGTGACAGTAGCACCCACTCGGTGGTTTGTTCCTGACTGCAGGTCTGGTCCGGTCCCGGATTCGGGGTGCTGACATTGCCCAGGGCACTACTCTGACTTTCCTTGACAGCCACTGTGAGGTGAACAGGGACTGGCTCCAGCCTCTGCTGCACAGGGTCAAAGAGGTGAGTGAGGCTGAGGAGCAGGGCTGGGCTTCATGCCCCAGCTTTCTCCAGGCTCTCTCTCCAGCTCATGACTTCACATATGCACCCCCAGTTCTTCTGGGAGGTGGGCAGAACAGATAGCAGTCCCCATTTTGTGGATGAAGGACTAAGGTAGAGCAGCCTGCGTGAGGTCACATGGCAGTCAGTGGTGGAGCAAGGACTGGGATGTGTTGTGGCTGAGACTGTCACCCAGAGCAGGCCTGCACTTGGGGCAGCTGGGACTTAACATATGCAGTTTCCTGGCCAGAAGAAAACGGCCCAGAACTGATCCTACTGGAGAGCAGAAGATTCCAGAATGGGAACTCTAATGGGTGCCTTTTGTAGAAAGGAGGCAGCAAACTTAACCAGGCTTCATCCGCTAATTTCTGGGGACTGTCTTACTTCTACCCTCACCCAAAGGCTATACCAGACAGACAGGCTGGATGTTAAGAGACCTGAACTGCTTGACCCTGTTTGCCCTTAAGTTACTCTACAATTCTGGATGCTTCATTCCTCCAGTGTCTCGGTTACTCCCCAAAAAGTGAAAGGAAATTTAATTTTTCTTATTATTTTATATTCCCCAAAGTCTATTCACTTCCCTGCTGATCACAGAATGTGTGGCAATTGCAGATGGCAGTATCAATTCAATGGCTAGCATTTGCACTGTATGTTCCTCTTCCTGAGTTATTAATTCTTATAGCCAGCCTGTGAAGTAGGAGTTCAGATATTTTTAATATACCCATTTCACAGAAGAGGAAACAGTCTCAGGGCAACTATATCACTTGGTCCATTTTTGGTTTTTGTGTGTGTGTGTGTGT